>CAUYPK010062000.1:0-18572 GCA_963574355.1 Loris lydekkerianus
TTAGGTTATAATTGGGTTATAGCTTTTATGTGAAAGCCATAAATTAGTTTCATAGTAGGGCTGAGTACATTGGATACCTTTTCTGACATTCTTGAGATACTTTTCTAAGAAAAATAAGTTCCAGCTCCATCCATGTAAACACAAAGCAGGTAATCTGTCCTCTCTCTGCCATGTCCTAGACTTCTTTGATCACTTGATTATACCATTTTTAACAGACTCTTAACTAGTGGCCCTATTTTAAGACTTTTCCTCTTTAAATCAGCAGCACCACAATGACTTTCTGAAATGAAAATCTCATTTCTCTGGATAAAACCCTTCAACCCTGCCTACCATCAGTGCTATATTTCTCCAAGTGTGGTCTTTTAACCACCTGCTTGATAATCATCTGGTGGATTGGGGTGCTGTAAAAATGCAGAATCCTACACAGAAGGCCTCAGCATCATATTCTAGTCGGGGCAGAGTTCAGGGGTCAGAATCATCAACAAGTTCTCAAGGTGATTTTCTAGAGGCAAAGCTTATGAACCAGTGATTTACCTACAGGATGAAGTTCAAATTCTTCCTCAGATCTGGTTCTTGCCTGGCCTGCTTTCAACTCCCTCATGATCCCAGCCAGCTCCCAGGTGCTTGGCTTGCTCAGTGCTTCCTCTATAAAGTGCTCTTTCCCAGTTTCTTTGCCTAACTAATCACTATTACAGCCAGGCTTGGTGGGCGCTGCTAACCTTGACATTCCGAGTGTGGTCCACAGACCAGCAGCTTCCCAATTCACATGGGAATTTGTTTTAAAAATGTGGGATCTCAGGCCCTACTCCAAATATACAGAATAAGGATCTTTATATTGTCAGGACTTCCAGGCAACCTGCGGGCATAGTTCTGTTTGAGAAGTCCTACTTCAGGAACACTTACCAGATCCCTCCTGTTGAACAAAGTTGGGCTTTTTGCAAAGCATTCTGAGTTCCCTCTGTGTACACATTTGTCTCTGCCACTGAACTATGGGTTCCTGGAGGACAAGAAATCTTTCTTATCATCTCTGTATTTGCAGCCCCTCATACTGTCTTTGGCACATGGAGCAGTTCAACAAATATTTGTTTATTTAAACTGAACTGACCCACAAGTCAGCCTGGAATTGAAAGACTGCATCCCTTAATGACATGTCCTTTGGCACAGATTGGTTGAACTTTCAATTTGGATGCTCTTGCTTTTGGCTGAGCTGATACTGTTTTGCCTCCTTTCTCTAAATTCACAGATGATCTCGAGCATTTACTCACTGAGAGTGGCTTGCTGCCCATGTGGATTGCTGTGGGCCAGGCAATGGGCTTCCCTGTTGGTTACCAGCCAGGCCCTGCTCATTGAAGCTCCCTCCCTTCAGGGACTGTGAACTTATATCCCCTTCCTAGGGAAGCCTTATCCACGCTCAGGTGTGTGTAGAAGGGGGGTAACTTTTTGTTCATGAAGATGTTGTTCTATCATCACACATGCCAAGGTTACTCAAAACTCTAGTATGAAACCTCCATGACTTGACCCTAAAAGAGCTTGCTAGTCATGCTCCATCCTCTCTCGTGGACCAGTAGACTACAAGCTACATAAAAGCAGAGTCTGTCTGTCTGTGCTGCACATTCTATCTCCTAACCTCTAGCACAGCACCTGACATATGTGTGGAACAAAAAAATAAATAAATGACATATGTCAAACGCTAATGTGGGGTAGAATCTTGGGTACTTTCTCCCATTTACTCCTTATATTCTTCAGTATTTATTTATTTATCTGCAGTATGTGTATTCTTTTTGAGGTATATTATACTTCAGAGATGAATCTGATTCCAATATTTTTATTATGCTTTTTCATCCAAGAAATGCTTTTTAAAATTTAAATTAATTTAAATTTCACCTAGTATTAACTGCATCAGTCGTTTAATTTAACATGATTTGAAGCCCTACAGAAGAACCGTAGTCAGATACTATGATATGAAAAATTATGGACTGGATTTGTCTCACACACACTTTTTAGATTTCTTTCTCCTTTTATTTTTTTGATCTTATGTAATTTATATTTACTTTGGATATTGCTTGTGCTCAATAGTCTGCTACAAGATTGAACATTCCTCATTGTCTTCCATGTAGTCTACTCCTCTCAGTGTCTTTTTGTGTTTTTATTATCTTCTGAGTTAAGTTTAAAACACATGATATAGAATAATGCGCATTGGTTTGGAGTCAGACCACCTGTGCTCCAGCACTAGCTCTGGTAATTACTAGTTTGAAGATCTTTGTCATATTGAGACAGGTATAATATTCATACATATCTAACAGGGTTATAAGAAATGAACCAATTCATATTATTATTGATCACATACAACCCTTGCTGTTGTCCAAATATCTCCTGGGTTCCTCTTATTCTTTTCCTTTTATAAGAAATGAAATGTGTCTGTGTGAAAGGATCTTGTTAACTTTTTCATGAAGCCCTCCTACATCCCCAGAGTCAGAATTCATCAGTCCTGTATCTGTTGTTTGGATGTACAATGTCTGCTCCCTGTCTAGAAATTGTCACGTTCTGCTCTACACTACATGTATGTACGTATGGATCGGTGTCCTCTGTCCACTGAACAATAAGGGGGGAAATCCTGTAGCTTGTTCATCTGTCCCCCCCACAACACCCACAATGCCTTGCACAAAATAATACCTAGAACCTGAATATAGGATTTAAAAACATGTTGGTTAAAAGCACGAAACTCATGCCTAGTTAAAAGCATGGGGTCTGGGCTCTTCACTGGCGCCCTTCTGTCCTGGCTGTGTGATGCTTTCCATCTTCGCTAGTCTGTCTAAGCTTCCATTTATTAATCTATGAAACTGTGAAATGGGTACAGAAATAAAACATATATTTAAAAGATATGTGAACATTAAATACATTGGAAGACTAAAACCCACTAAGGTTCTGTATTTTACATATTCATTTTTATCTTCATATTTTCTTCTTACACACTTACCAGATGCCAAATAAGCAACAATTGATGAATAAACAACAAAGCCAAACTTGGCATTCCTGATCCTGAAGGTTTGATTTCATTAAAATTCATAACTGACCCTGGAGAAGAATAGCTGTTGAAAGTAAAGGTTTAACTCAGAAATCACATTTTTTTTTTTTTTTTTTGATCGGGAGTTTAAAATGCAGGAGGTAACTTAGCCATTATGGTGTTTTGGCTGCAGTTCATGACAAATAAACCTGTTATGGGTAATTTATGTTGAAGGTGTTCATGTTGCATGGAAGAAGGTTCAATTTGTGAAGCACATACTTCTTTATCACCAAGTGATTCATTGAAAATCACAATTTGCAATGATCTGCCTAGTGGAAGGGTTGTTGGTCATAAAAACATCATAGAAGAAAATTCAGTGATGAATATTATTTATGCCAAGGCATACATTTGTGTTAGCTACACACATCCCAGTGTGTGTGCATTAAAATTATGACAGCACTGGCAATTCAAATAAGACCTCAAGAAGGATGAGCATCAGCAATTCTGATAAGCAATACAAAATAGCAGTTTTGATACAAAAATGAGCTCAGCAGCTCATATACCAAAGGATACCTTCTTTAATAGCAAGGCTACATTTTCTGAGACACTACTATTAGCAAATGGAATAAAAGAGAGAGAGGTAAAATGGAAGTACAGGACGGCCCTCTGTACCAAACGTCTCCAACTTCATGAATTATTTTACTGTGATTCTGTATGCACAGGAAGCAAATTAACTCACTTGGGGTCTCATGGATACCACTGAGTGACCCCCAGAAACAATGATATTTAAAAATACTATGATACTTGTCACTAATAGTGTTTATTTTGCAATTTATAATACAAAGCTTATATGAGATGTCCTCTGTAAGTACAAATGTTCCTTTTCTTAAACTTTGACAAAGGATATTTTATTTTGATAGATAGCATTTTCTCTTTATTAATTTTACTTTTAATATTGATTTCAAATTCTTCTTACATTTAAATTAAATTAAACCATCATAACTTGTGCTTATATGTTCAAGAGGATACAAGTGTGGTAGGAGATGAGGGTTTAGAAAAGACAAATAGCCCCTGACTGATATTGCAAACTACATATCTCTTTATTAATCAATCACTTTATTTTCTGTAGATGCAATCTGAAGTTGAACTTCTGTAGGAAACATTGCAGCTTGAAGTAGGTTAATTGTATATTTTAAATTCATTTTAAATAACTTTTATTAATTCATGACATATGTGATTAAATATCTAACTATGGAATAATAACAACACAAAAAATGTTTCAACAAATAATTGTTTGTTGTTTCAATCAATAAACCACTGTTATTTATAACATTTAGTATTTTTTTCTTACTGAGATACTAGTTTAGAGCTTGTCAATATTATTTCATTTAGTCCTCAAAACAATCCTGGAAAACAGAATTTATATATTATATTTTTATTACAAATGGCACTTTGCCAAAAAAGAAAAACAAAGTATAAAGTGAGATTACCTCTTCATGTCTGTTCTTTAATTGCCCAGAGGTTATTAAAATGGTGCATATACTTCTGAGCCTTTTTATTAATGCATTTGTCTCACTTTTCCAAAAAGTGATGAATGTTCTATGATGTGCCTTTTAATTTATCAGTAAATTATGGACCGTCTTCATGCTGAAATTCACATGCATGCTATATATTTTTAGCATTAATAATGGAAAACTGATCCTTTGGAATAATAAGTGAATTTTCTAGTAAATGTTCTACCTACATTTTAGCATTGATTACTCTAATTTTAGAACCCATACATGTAACTATTATATCTCTACCTTTCCAAATGTATTGTATACACATATTTGCTGACATTTTCACAACTACAGTATCATTCGTCAATATTTTTTGTTAATTATTTTGTGTTCCCTGCTCTTTTGAATTAAAGAAAGTTATTTATGGATCAAAAGGAATAACTCCAGTCTAAATTATGTGTAGCACCCTAATACTTATTAAAGAATAATGCTAATCTACTCAGGACAAAATGCTACTGCTTTGTCTATCTCAACAATTGTTTTTTTCAAACAATATTTTCATAACATCCTATTTTATAATCAAAAGTGATGGTTTTTAAGGTTTTGATCAAATCATTCTAGTCTTTGCTTTATATGTTATCTGAATTGGATATAGGCAAGATGACGGAGAAGCCTTTAGAGGATTCCTTAAGACTTAATGGAATATTCATTCATCCAACAGTATTCATTGAGAACTTCTCCTATTTTCTAGGTATGGAGCTGGTCTTAAGCAATTAAACTGAGAGCAGTGAGGACAGTCTTGGACCCCACATTTTATTTGACAGTTAAATTGTATTGGGAAAGTTATACATTGGCTAAAAGCTGTTCCTAGCTCAAGTTGCAAAGAGTGACATCAAATTACAAGTAAATTATACAAATGCAGACTTCGATTAACATTACTTTTTTCAATTTTATTTTTTGTCAGATACTAACAGTTTTCAAGGGTATCTTTCTCTAATAAATCATATACATTTTGAAATACCATTTGTCTTTATTTGTTCCAGTGAAGTAACTAAAACCCTCCACTGACCTAATCATTAATTTGGTGTCACTATCCTTCTAAGAAAGATCTCTTTCCTGGCTGAATTCTGAATAGGAAGGCCAGTAGAGATTCGTTATTTTTCTTGCTTCTTTTAGGGTTTGACTCTGGAAACAAAGTGATTGAGAGGCAGATTCTACAGAGAAACTCATCAGTGTGAGCTCACCCCATCCTGATGATGATTTGGAAGTTGATGTTATTTTTGGAAAGTCTGATTAAGACCTGGCATTTTACCAAGCCCAATCCTCTTTTTAATTATAGAGGGATGTAGTTTGGTTAATAATTATAGAATTCTCAATTTAGCAAGAAAGCAGGATAGAACGAAAACTGATCTCAGCCAAACTGATCATCAATAATGCAGGGATTTAAAAATTATTCATTCATTGAGATAAAATTGAGTTATCTATTGTCAATGGCAATGCTACTGTGGAAGTTCCTCACTCACTTTCTTCTCTTACATTAAATTTGATTTGTAAAGTAGCTGTAAAGGCAAAGTGTGGACAGAATCAAAGCTATAATATTTTCTTTATGAGTTCTCTTTATTATAAAGATGGTCCACATTGTATCAATTAGAAAGCAAGAAATAATAATTTACTGTTAGCCTCTTCTGTGCTAATTCTAGACATCTAAAGAAAGGAAAAGGCAAGTGTGTACAAAACTATTCAAGATATTGATTTTCTTTTTCTTTTTTACCATCAAATTAAACACTCAATTAGATACAGGCTCTATTTGAGAAATGAACAGCTTTAGCTAACTCATGTTATAATTAGTCAGTAATACCATGAGGATTGTTATTAATATCACCACTATCACATGCAATTTGTTTTATACAAACTTTGTGATCCAAATTAGTTAATTCTTTGTAAAGCTAACCAAATTACACTTCAGGTTTCATGTTTTCATTTCAATAGTTAATACTCTTAAACTCTTTGCAATTATACTACATGACAATACATTTGTTAAGCTACACTAAACCTGAATTCTGTATCTAGTTCAATGTTTGCTAAGTGTATAGCTTTAAAAAAATAGCAAAGTTGTATTTAAATAGGAATATACTGGATGGACAGAACAACCCTGTGGGAATTTGTTTCTGACCCTGCTAAATTCTTCTGCAGAGGAGAGGTAGCCCTACTATGAAAGCTATAACCCAGTTACAACCTAAGAATAGGGGGGAAGGGGAAAAAGATGGGAGGCAGAGGGGAGGTGGGCAGAGGGAGGATGATTGGTGGGATTACACCTGCAGTGCATCTTATAAGGGTATATGTGAAACTTAGTAAATATGGAATGTAAATGTCTTAGCACAATAACTAAGAAAATGCCAGGAAGGCTATGTTAACCAGTGTGATGACAATGTGTCAAACAGTCTATGAAACTAGTGTATGGTGCCCCATGATCACATTAATGTACACAGCTATGATTTAATAAAAATAAATAAATAAATAAATAAAATAAATAGGAATATACTCATTTGTACTTATAGTATTTTTAAGAAACATATTGATTGTCTCTGAAAGAAGTTAGAATTTAAAAGTATTAAAAACTTTTATGTTTTGTTTATTTTTAGGACCCAATAAATTGTAGCAACTTAGGGAAGGTAGTATATAACTTTAAATTTTTATTTAAGTTTGAATATTTGAATATTATCTTCCTTTCATAAGAATTATGTTACATAACTTCCTGTGGTGCATACAAGGAAGGATCCTTTAAAAAAGATGTTAAATCTGAAGCCAGAAAAAGAGATCTGTTCTTTTCTTGTAATCTTGTGGAATATTTGGGGATAGAGTATTAGGGAAAGAATGCAACTTTGCTAATACCCAATTTGATTTTATGACAACACATTTTTCCCCCTCCCTTGCTAACACACAAACTTGTCCCTGCTATTCCTCCTCAAAATCCCCTAAAGACTTCATATTTCATTAGGGTTATTGGAAATGCTTATAATATGATTTAGAATGGTCTTATATGACTTGCCCATATTCACTTCTTTATGCATCATTAAAGTGACATTTCAGTTCTTGAGGGTATGTTATGCTTTCTCATTTTCAAATTCTTAGATCTTCTGGCTCAAACACTTCTTCCTGTCTCTGTGACAAGAAAATTCTTACATATTCTTTAGAGGTGAGCTTTATTTACTGTGTCAGTACTTTTGTGTGGCCTTTTCTGAAATCTTATCCCCTTCTTTCCTGCCACTTTGCACACAAAAATGAAATAGCAATGAAAAATTAGTTAGTATTCGTAACATATAAGGAATTCATATAATTCAGCAGACAAAGAACTGATTAAAAAATGAACAAAAGACACGAATAGAAATTTTTCCAGAGAGAACATAAATATGGCCAACAGGTACATTTTTAAATTGTTTGACATCATTAATCAACAGGGAAATGCAAATTAAAACCTCAAGGAGATATTGCCTCCATCTGTGAGAATGGCTCCAATAAAAAAAAAAAGAGAGGGAGAGAGATAACATTGTTGGTAGGGGGTGGAGAAGAGGGAACCTTTGTATATAGTTGATGGGACTATAAATTGGTATAGTCATTATGAAAAACAGTATGGTGATTTATCAAAAAATTATAGGGAAAGGGCCAAGGAAGGGAAAGAGAGGGGGGAGGTTATGGTGGAGGGAGGGTAATGGGTGAGGCCACACCTATAATGCATCTTAGAATGGGTACAGGCGAAACTTACTAAATGCAGAATACAAATGCCTACATACAGTAACTAAGAAAATGCCATGAAGCCTACGTTGAACAGTTTGATGAGAATATTTCAGATTGTATATGAAACCAGCACATTGTACTCCTTGATTGCACTAATGTACACAGCTATGATATAACAATAAAAATAAATAATTAAAAAAATTTAAAAGTAGAACTACCATATGACCCAGAAATTCCCCTATTGGTTATTTACATATCCCAAGTAAATGAAATTAGCACTTCATAGAGATACCTGTGCTCCCATGTACTTTGCAGCATTACTTATAATAGCCAAAATGTCCGACCTAAATGTCCATTGATAGATTACTAGAGAAGAAATTTTAAGATATATTTGTATGGGTGTGTGTATATGGGTATGTGTATATTTATATGTATATATAATGAAATACCATTCATGCTTTAAAAAAGGAGACACTGCTATTTGCAACAGTACGGATGATATATCTATCTATTATGGATATACCAGAGGATATCACGCTAAACAAAATAGGCTAGATACAGAAAGAAAAATGCTGTATGATCTCACTTATATGTAATCTCTAAAAAATTAAAAATTAAACAGATAGAAATAGAGCTAGAACAGTGGTTAACAGGAACAGGAAATGGAGAAAAATAGATCAAAGTTTATAGATTTTGAGTTAGATAGGGTAAATCTAGAGATCTAATGTATAGCATGAAAACTATAGTTAATAATATTGGATTTTTTAATGAAAATTTTCTAAATGAGTGATTTTATTTATTTTTTTAACTAGCAGATTGTAGGTATAAAATTACTTTACACATATGAAGGTAACTATGGAAAGTGACAGAGATGTAAATTTGATGTAGCACAGTAAGAATTTCACTATGTATTAATATATGTGTATCAAAACATCATGCATACTTTAAATATTATACAAATTAATTTTAAAAACTCATAAGCTCTTATATTTGGAGCTGCTCTAGCATGCTATATTTCTTAATATAGGTACTTGTTGAAATTTATAGTAATTATTCCTCTAATGATATGACCTCCTTGGTATTGACAATAATTATAGTTTATAATTATAAAGAGGGCCAATACTTAGCTAGTTCCCAATATATTTTGAGTACCTCACACAGTGCCTGAACTGTAATAGGCATTCAAAAATATTTAGTAAATGGTGCTGAATGGGATTGTTCATAAATATACAATAATTGCAAGGAATAATACCTGCCTAAAGGCTACTTTAAAGAGTAAAATAGACAACACCTATCATAGTGTTTGACAGTCAAAAATTTAATTTTTATAGCTTTTTTTCTTCATGAGAAAAATTATTCAGATATCTCCATTCAAGGCCAGAGCTCAATATGCTGATCTAGTTGACAGAGATCTCCCAAAAATGCCATAAACCTATGAAAAATAAAATCACAAGCTTAATTTTTATTTGAAACACACTTAGAGCTTTGGGTCTTGGTAGCTAAAACCAGATGATAGGGACTTCACAGTAAAAGAAAAAATGTCTCAGATTGATTTTTACACATTACTGTGTACAGTTCTAGCCACTGCAATAAGAAAAGAAAAAACAATAAAAGACATTTAAAATTGAGACTGGCTATTTGAAAATACAGAGTCAGAGAAGAGAAAAGGATAAAAAGAACAAAAAAGAATGAAGACAGCCTACAAAATATAGAAAATTACATTAACAGAGCAAATCTAAGACTTATTTAGGTTCAAGGAGCTGGGCAAGAGTAAGGGAATAGACAGCTTACTCAAAGAAATAATAACAAAAATTTTTCCAACACTTAGAAAAGATATAAATATCTATAAATATCTGTAGGCTGTTAAAAGACTTTTTGTCTTCTGTCAAATAACACTACCACAAGGCATATAATAGTCAAACTCTCAAAGAGGATTCTAGAAGCAGCAAGAGATAAAACTAATCACCTATCCCTGTTAGAATGACTTTTATTAAAAGTTCAGAAACAATAAATGCTGGCATGGACTCAGAAAGAAAGGAACACTTATACATTGTTGGTAGGACTGCAAATTATTTTAAAGATGTGGAATTGACCCAAGTATTCATCAATTCATGGGTGAATTAACAAAATGTGGTATATGTATGCCACGGGCTACTACTCAACCATAAAAAAGGATAAATTAATGCTTGTTGCAGTAATTTGGATGAAACTGGAGACTGTTATTCTAAGTGAAGTATCTAAAGAATGGAAAACAATCTCCACATGTACTCGCTATTGAATTAGAAATAACTGATCTGCACACACCTGCACAGAGGAAAGTAAAATTCAGTTGAAATGAGGAATAGGGAGGAGAGGAGGAAATGGGTGAAAACTTACCTTATGGGAACAATTAACACTATTTGGGTGGTGGGCACACTTATAGCCATGACTCAAGCATTACAAAAGCAGCCCTTGTAGCCAAAACATGTGTACTACCTTAATATTTTGAAATAAATATAAAATAAATTTAAGTACCTAAAAAAAAAAAATATATATATATATATATATAAAGGAGCTCCAATTCATCTGGCAACAGACTCTTCCAAAGAAAGCATATATACCAAGAGTGAGTGGAATGACATGTTCAAAGTGTTTAAAGAACAAACATGACATCCAAGAATATTTTATCCAGCAAAATTATCATTCAAATATGAAGGAAAGGTAAAATATTTCACAAGCAAAAGTTGAAAGAATTGAACACTACCAGACCTATCTTGCAAGAAATGCTGAAGGAAATTCTTTAATCTGAAAGACAAATGACAGTGATGTGAAAAAGAAAATTTCTAAAGGTATAAAACCCACTGCTAAAATTAAGTACACAGATGAATCTAAAATATTATTTGTGGTTCAATGCACTCATAACTCTAGTATAAGTCCCCAAAGACAAATTTACCCCCAAATAATAATAGCTATAGCAATCTGTTAGAGATAGATAATATAAAAATGTGATTATTGAGACAACTAAAGTTCAAAATGTAGAATGAATGAAGTTAATGTACAGAATTTTATGTGTTTTTTGCCTTTGCTTATATTCTTTTATCTGTAATCCAAGATAATTTGTCATCTCTTTAACTTATTATATCTGGAAAATGTTTTGTATAGGCCTCATCATAACCACAGTGAAAAAATACATATATGAGATTCACTAATAATAAAATGAAACAAACTAAAATATACTACCAAAGCTAATCACTTAGCCACAAATGGGAAAAGTGAAAAAGAAAGAAAGGAAGAGAGGAGTGTCAAAACAACCAGAAAAGAAGAAATAAAATGGCAATGGTATGTCTTATCAATAATAATACTGAATATAAGTGGTCTTAGTTACTCAATTTAAAGCCGTAGAGTGGCCTAGTAGATAAAGAAACTAGATGCAATTCTATACTGCCTCTTATAAATTAATTTCACTTATTAAAAACTAAAATAAAATGAAGGGATGGAAAAAGGTATGTCAGACACAACAGAGCAGCCCCCACAAAAGAGAAAGAAAAATATGTAAAAATAGGACTACCTATACTTATGAGACAAAACAGACTGAAAGTCAAAGACTGAAAAAAAAAAAAAAAGACAAAGAAACTCACTATATAATGATAAATGGGTTGATTCAGGAAGAGGCTTATAACAATTTTAAATATCTATGTACCTAACAGTGGACCTCTCAAATATATAAATTAAACATTAATAGATCTAAGCAGAGAGACAGACTACAATATAGTAATAGTGGGAGACTTTAACATCCCACTGTCTAAGAGATAGATTACTCTTAGGAAAATGAAAAAAGAAACAATGTTAAAGTACACACTAGCTCTAAAAGGTCTAACTACAATTTAGAGAACATTTCACCCAACTGCTACTGTATCCATATTCCTTTTAACTGCACATGTAACACTTATAAGAATAGCCCAAATCTTAGGCCAAAAAACGTGTCTGAACAAATTCAAAATAATGAAAATAATGTTAAGTACCTTTACTGATCACAATGAAATAAAACTAGAAATCAATCACAATAGGAATCTTAAACTATACAACACATGAATTAAACTATATGCTCCTAACAACCAGTGGAAACAATGAAAAAATAAAGGATGTTTTAAAAGTAGCTTAAACCAAATGAAAAGGGTATATAAGACACAATATACCAAAATCTATGAGATATGGCAAAAGCAGTACTAAAAGGAAACTTATAGCAATAAGAAAACTATGTCAAAAAAGGAGAAAGACTTCAAATAAATAATCTAACAATATACTTCAAGGAACTAAAAAAGCAGGAACAAACCAACCCCAAATAGTCTCCCATATAGTGACTATATAGTCAACTATATATGAACAACTATAGTTGTTCCCTAAAGTGAACAACTATATTTCATCAAATTGAAAAACATAGAAAAAAAATGGACAAATTCCTGTACACATACAACCTATGAAAATTGAACCATGAAAAAATGGACAACCTCAACAAACCAATAATAAGTAATAAGATATAAGTCATGATAAAAATTTCTTTATTACAGAAATGCTCAGGACCTGATGAATTCACTGCTAAATTCTATGAAAGATTAAAGAAGTAATATCAATTCTCAAACTCTTAGAAAAAAACAAATTAAATAGGAGGGAACACTTTAACACTCATCTTGTGAGGGCAGTATGACCTTGATTCTGTGCAATCTGAACCAGACAAGGACACAACAAAAGAAGAAAACTAAAGGCCATTATCATTGATGAACATATGGGGATCTGACAGTTAGGTTTGCAAATCCATCCTAGAAAGGTGCTACATACCTTATTGCTGAACATCACTACAGTCATCTTTGAAGTACTCCTCTTCGGATGCTATTCACTTATGCCAGTGCCCAGTTCACCTTTCAGAGCAATTGTGGAACTCATTTTTCTGGAATGACCATCTGAGCTGACATTGTAAGGCAACAAAAACATGCAATAATAATAATGAACACCACTCATCAAGGCACTGCCACATGTTGACACAAACACTGCTATGACACACTGATATACACTGATATACCCAGATTATGAAAACAAGTTGTAAACACATGGTTTCAAGTTCGTGAACTTAAATGTGAGACCTTGTACAACATCATCTCTGATGGTCATTTCAGAAAAAGAGTTTCAGAATTGCTCTGAAGGGTGGTCTAGGCCCTGAACTCAGTGCATAGCTTCCCAAGGGGAGTACTTCAAATATGAACATAGTGATATTCAGTAATGAGGTATGTAGCACTTTTTCTAGGCTGAGTTTGTGAACTTAATTGTCATGGCTTTATACATGTAAACAATCCTCAAAAAGATATTGGCAAACTGGATTCAATAGTACATGAGAAAGATCTTACCATGATCAAGTGGGACTTATCCCAGGGATACAAGAATGGTTCAATATAACACAAATAAATAAACAGGATATACATAATTAAAAAAATCAAGAACAAAAGACATATGATTATTTCAATACAAGCTCAAAAGACATTTGGTAAAATAAACATCTCATTATGATCCCTTTATGATCCAATTCGTCATCAAAATGGGTATAGAGGGAATATACCTCAAAATAATAAAGGCCATATGTGACAAGCCCATGGCTAACATCATACTGAATGTGAAAAAATTGAAGGCCTTTCCTCTGAGGATCAAAGCGTGACAAAGTTGCTTACTTTCACCATCATAATTCAACATAATACTTGACACCCTGGCCAGAGAAATTAGGCAACAGAAAGAAATATAGCACATTCAAATTGGAAAGGAAGAAGTAGAATTAGCCTTGTTTGTAGATGACACAATCTACTAACTGTAAAAATCTAAAGAGTCCAGGGCAGCACCTGTGGCTTAAAGGAGTAGGATGCCGGCCCCATATGCCAGAGGTGGTGGTGGTGCGTTCAAACCCAGCCCTAGCCAAAACTGAAAAAAAAAAAAAAAAATCTAAAGAGTCCACCAAAAAGTTGTTACAACTGATAAATGCATTCAGTAAGGTTGCAAGATACAAATTCAATGTACAAATAACATTAGCATTTGTATACACGAAGAGAAAACAATTTGAAAAATAAATCAAAATGTAATCCCATTTAAAATAGCTATGAAAAATATAAAAAAACTAAGAATCAATAAATTAAAAAAGCGAAATATCTATTTTAAAAAAACCACAACTATATAGCTCTAATGAAAAAAGTAGAAAAGAACAACAAAAATAAAAAGATAGTCCATGCCCTCAGATTGGAAGAATTAATATCATTAAAATGAAAATACTACTCAAAACAATTTACAAGTTCTATTTAATCCTTACCAAAACATCAAATGGCATTTTTTCACAGAAATAGAAAAAATATTCTACAATTTATGTAAGACCTCAAGTAGCCAAAGCAATCCTTACCTAAAAGAGCAAAATCAAGGGCATCATACTGCCTGACTTCAAGTTTTACTCTAAAGCTATGGTAACCAAAATAACGTGGTATTGGCATGAAAACAGACATAAAGACCAATGAAACAGAATAGAGGACCCAGATGTAAATCTGTGCATTTACAACCAAGTTATCTTAGACAAAGGTGGCAAGGGGGAAAAGACAGTCTTTTCAATGAATGATGGTGGGAAAACTGGATAACCATATGTAGAAGACCCCTATCTCTCACTGTATAGAAAAATCAAATCAAAATGGACTAAAGATTTAAAGTTAAAATACGAAACTATGAAATTGCTAGAAGAAAATTTCAGGGCATCAGTTTAGGCAGTGCTTTCTTGAATGATACCTCAAAAGCACAGGCAGCCAAAGCAAAAATAGATAACTGGGAATACATTAAAATAACAAGCTTCTGATAGCAACGGAAAGAATCAACAAAGTAAAGAGAGAGCCAGAAAATGGGAGAAAATATTTGCAAACTACCGACCTGACAAGAAATTAATAACCAGAGCACACAAAGACCTCAAACAACTTAATAGCAAAATACCAGGAAGTGCCTGTAGCTCAGTCAACAGGGTGCCAGCCACATACAACAAGGCTGGCAGGTTCGAACCCGACTTTGGCCTGCTAAAACAACAATGACAACTGCAACAACAACAAAAAATAGCCCAGCATTGTGGCAGGCACCTGTAGTCACAGCTACTTGGGAGGCTGAAGCAAGAGAATTGCTTAAGCCCAAAAGTTTGAGTTTGCTATGAACTATGATGTCACAGCACTCTACCCAGGGCAAGAGCTTGAGACTTTGTCTCAAAAAAAGAAGGAAAAGAGCAAATAATCTGATTTAAAAATGAGCAAAAGATCTGAATATAAATTTCTCAAAAGACACATAAATGATCAACAATGGAAAAATGCTTAATGGAAAATGCTTAATACCATTAAATAAATGGAAAAATGCTTAATACCATTAAATAATCAGAAAATGCAAATACTATAATGAAATATCCTACCCCAGTCAAAATGTCTTGTATTATGAAGATAGGCGGTAACAGATGCTGTAAAAGATGCAAAAAACGGAGAACCCTCTTACACTGTTAGTGGAATGTAAATTAGTACAGCCACTATAAAGAAGTGTGGATGTTTTCAAAAAATCTAAAAATGGAACTAGCATTCAACCCAGCAACCTCCCTGCTGAGTGTATATGCAGAAGAAAGGAACTCAATGTATCATAGTGATACTTGGCACTGCCAATAGCCAAAATATGCAATTAAGTGATGAATAGATAAAGACAATGTGGTATATACACAAAAGGGAATATTATTCAGCCATAAAAGGAATGAAATCCTGTCATTTGTACCAATATGGATGAAACTACAGGCTTTTATGTTAGGTGAAATAAGCTAGGCACAGAAAGACAAATGTGTCATGTTCACTCACACATGGGAGCTGTAAAAAACAGATCTCATAAAGATAGAGAGTATATTGTCGTTGACCAGAGACCAGGAAGGGAAGAGAGAGAGAAATTACCAATAAAAATATGAAAATAAATGTACTTATTACCATTGACTTATATGCTTAATAAAAGTTAAAAATAGTATATTATATATTGTATCTCAATTTTAAGTTTCAATATGCAAAAAAAAAAAACCCCACTGTTCTAGCTAGATAATTTTTTTAAATGAGGCTGGCTGTGACTTTTATTCCAATAAACTCAAATCTACAGAAAATTAGAATAAATTAATAAATTGTGGTATATGTATACCACAGAAAACTATGCAACAGTAAAAAATGGAGACTTTACCTCTTTTATGTTTACATGAATGGAGCTGGAAAATAATTCTTCTTAGTAAAGTATCTCGGGAATGGATAAAAAGTATCCAATGTACTCAGTACTGCTTTGAAACCAATTTACATTAACTCACACTTGCATATGAAAAATGAAACACAACCTTAGCCTAGGATGAAGGAGGGAAGGGGAGGGAGAGGGATGGGAGGGGGTGGGAGGGATAGTAGTGTTGCAGGAAGACGAGGCCCAATGGAGAGAAAGAGCACCCAAACACCACATTTACAAGAGGAAGGGCTTTATTCACCAGCCAGGAGCTTACGGCATAGAATTCCAAATGATCGCCCTCCCCGACTACCTTGGTCTTTCCCTTTTTATTGACAGTCAAAAAGTTCCACCCTACAGGTACCCTTCTCATTGGCCAGTTTGAATCAAGTGTGAGATGCTATTCCTGCCCCTACAGAACTACAGAATTTCACAGAACTTGGAAATTTCCAAGTTTCAGGAAATTAAGTTTACAAATTCCCAAGAGCGGAGTCACCATGGAGAGGACCCTACAGGTGTATCCTTGTGGTCTCCTTGAGAAGACCTGTTCTTCTAGACCTCACCCTTCTTGGGTATCCTCTCTCAGTAGGAGGACCACAACTATGGGGCACCTTGCAAGTACAAGTTGGATCTATCAGGTGTAGAACATAAATGTCCTACTGCTATAATTGGGTAAATGAGGTGAAAGCTATGTTGATTGGTATGATGTAAGCACTTCAATTTGTAAAAATAATCAACACACTGAAATTGGCATAAATGTATTTATGATCTATGTACAAAAGACATAATTAAAAAAAAGAAAATTAGAACAGAATTTATAACAAATGTCCACATGTCCTTCACAAATATTCACTGATTGTTAACATTTTGTGAGGTTTTATTGTAGTCTTGGGTGCATGTGCATATCTGTCTGTTCATATATATATAAATTTTATTTTTGCTGAAACATTGGAAACTCCATTGCAGCCATTATAATGCTTCCTCCTAAACAGTTCAGTATGTATCACCTAAGAGCAACAGACAGGAGGATGCATCTTTTGAGAGATTGGTAATATGAAAAGAGAAGAAAGTGAGAACTGTAAACTCAAGTTCCTAAGAAATGAAAGAAAATCCCAAAGGAATGAATATAAAATAAAATCCAAAGAAATTTTCTAGAATTAATAGTGGAACCTATATGTTGAAATTGACATAAGGGAAAACTAACAAAGACTAGCAATTCTAAGACATACCCAGTGAAGCAACTAAAATTTAAAGATAAACAACAAAGCTTCAGAACTCCCAGCCAAAAAGACAATCCATTACAAAGCAAAGAGAATTTTGCCATTATTAGATTTTGCAACAGTAACATAAATAGCCAAACATCAATGAAGCATTTTTTTTTTTTAATCAAGGGATGAGTGTGATTCAAGAATTTCATAGTCAGTCAAGCTATCTTGCATGTATCAAAACTATGAAGAAAAAGAAATCAATTTTATTTATTTATTTATTTTTTGAGTATTTATTTATTTATTTATTTATTTTCTTTATTTTTTATTGTTGGGGATTCATTGAGGATACAATAAACCAGGTTACACTGATTGCATTTTTTAGGTAACGTCCCTCTTACAGTCGTGTCTTGTGCCCAAAAGGTGTGGCACACACCAAAGCCCCACTCCTCTCCCTCCTTCCCTCCTTCCCTCTCTTTGCTCTTCCTTTCTGATTTCATTTCTTTTTTTTTTTTTTTAAGCAGGAACTCAACTTCATTGCGTCAAGCAGCCGCTTATATAGAGCGTGGGGAAGGGGAGGGGAAAGAAGGCGGGGAATGAGGTGCATGACAGGGTTGGGCCAATGGCATGGTACCACATTGGCTGTATCTAGGTAGAGGCAGTTTCAGGCTGGACCTTGCTGAGTCATTGCTATGTGGAAGTAGCTCGATGGATCTACTTCCAGTCAGGCTCGGGAAGTTGCACTAGGCCTCAGGCACATGGCAGGGCCCAACAATTCCCTCTTTTATTTTTTGTATGGTGGAAAAACATAGCCCCTGTCTTAGGTTGCCTGCTCTTGCAGTTTCAGTCTTACCCGTCATGGGGATACAA
>CAUYPK010062003.1:0-28000 GCA_963574355.1 Loris lydekkerianus
CACCATGGAATATTATGCAGCCTTGAAGAAAGATGGAGACTTTACCTCTTTTGTGTTTACGTGGATGGAGCTAGAACATATTCTTCTTAGCAAAGTATCTCAGGAATGGAAGAAAAAGTATCCAATGTACTCAGCCCTACTACTAAGCTAAATTATAGCTTTCATATGAAGGCGATTACTCAACTATAGCACAAGACTATGAGGAAAGGGCCGAGGAAAGGGCCAAGGAAGGGGAAGGGAGGGAAGAGATTAGGGTGGTGGGAGGGTAATTGGTGTGGCCACACCTACAGTGCATCTTAGAATGGGTACAGGCAAAACTTACTAAAGGCAGAATACAAATGTCACATACAATAACTAAGAAAATGCCATGAGGCCTACGTTGAACAGTTTGATGAGAATTGATTGCACCCCTTGATTGCACTAATGTACACAGCTATGATTTAACAACAAAACAATTCTATAATAAAACTTATAAAAATAAATAAATAAATAAATAGGCAGGCATGTGGCAGGTGCCTGTAGTTTCAGATACTTTGGAGGCTGAGGCAAGAGAATCGCCTAAGCCCAAGAGCTGGATGTTGCTGTGAGCTGTGATGCTACAGCACTCTATCAAGGGTGACATAGTGAGGCTCTGCCTCAAAAAAAAAAAAAAAAAAAAAAGTCTGCTAATTATCCTCCTTCTATTCTCTTAGCAGTTCTGGCTTTGTGCATGTAAAAATTTACTACTCCTTTTTTTTTTTTTTTAATAAACAGAGTCTTACTTCGTCACCCTCGGTAGAGTGTGTGGCATCACCGCTCACAGCAACTCTTGGGCTTGGCGATTCTCTTGCCTCAGTTTCCCAAGTAGCTGGGACTACAGGCCCCTGCTGCAACGCCTGGCAATTTGTTTCTTGGTTGTTGCAGTTTTGCTGGGGCTGGGTTTGAACCCGCCACCCTCAGTATATGTGGCCAGCACCCTATTCACTGAGCCACAGATGCTGCCGTATTTAGTACTCCTTTTACTTATTTATTTGAGACAGAGTCTCACTATGTTGCCCTGGGTAGAGTGATTTGACGTCACAGCTCACAGCAAACTCAAACTCTTGGGCTTAAGCGATTCTCTTGCCTCAGCCTCCCAAATAGCTGGGACTACAGGCACCCACCACAGCACACAGCTATTTTTTGTTGCAGTTGTTTAGCTGGCCTGGGCTGGGTTCAAACCCACCACCCTTGGTGTATGTGGCTGGCACCATAACCACTGTGCTATGGGCACCGAGCCTTTACTACTCTTTTTAAATGTGTATCATGAGTGAGGGAAGACAAATGCATGTGCTTACCCAGCCATCTTGAACCAGAGCTTCATTCTACCTTTTCTAAATTATTTTCTACTGTTTCTAAATGTGCATATTTCAGGGCACCAACCACATACACTGAGGCTGGCGGGTTCAAACCCAGCCCAGGGCAGCTAAAACAATGACAATTCCAAGAACAACAACAAAAATAGCTGGCCATTGTGGCGGGAGCCTGTAGTCCTAGCTACTTAGGAGGCTGAGGCAAGAGAATCCTTTGAGGCCAACAGTGTGAGGTTGCTGTGAGCTATGACACCATGGCACTCTACCCAGGGTGACAGCTTGAGACTGTCTCAAAAAATAAATAAATAAAAAGTGCGTATTTCATTAGTCAGCAGGACTACAGGCACCTACCACAATGCCTGGCTAGTTTTTTCTATTTTTAGTAGAGACAGGGTTTAGCTCTTGCTCAGGGTGGTATTGAACTCCTGAGCTAAGACAATCCACCCCACTTGTCCTCCCAGAATGCTAGGATTATAGGGATGAGCCACCCTGAAGGACCTGAATATTTGTAATTGATTAACCTCTCTACTGTTTGCAGAAAAGGACGTAGATAACTGCTTTATGGAAACAGTAAGAAGACTGCCTTTGAATTGGAAGATGAATTAGGGCAGCTTTATTTCAGGCAGGAAAAAAATGCCAATTCTCCTATACTGAGGAAAAAAATGTAAATTATATACCATATTGTCTGCTGAAACCAATGACAATTGATAGATCTACTAGAATTGTAACAACTGTACAATTTTAGCAATTGTACTCTGTGGGGCCAGAGTAGTTTGAGGAAAAGCAAAGTTGCAAAATGTAACTGAAAAACAGATTTTATAGTATGGTGTTTCCCTGTGAGTGAGTTCTCCTGACAATGCTAACAGTGTCATTTTCAATTAAGAAGGAAAAAAGTTTAGAGGTAGAAAACAAGCAGAGAATTAGAAACAATATGCTTCTGGTAGCCACTAGTGATAGTTACCAAGTATATCTGCTTCAGTTAGGGATAGGCAATGTGACTGACTTGCTTTGGCCAAAGAAATGAGAGTGAGAATGAAAGTTTTAAAGGCCAGTGTGGGATTTGCCATGTCTCTGTTTTCTGCCTCAGGGATCACAGAAGCATGTGATTGTCCACAATTCTGAATTCCTGAAAGTCAATCATCAATAAATTTCCTGCAGACCTCTATGACTGAATTATAAAAGTTTCTTTTTTAAGCCATTGAGATTTTGGGACTTTTATGTTAGTATAATCTAGTCCAGGTGTCAACAAACTACAACCTAAGGCTAGTTGCTGGTTTTTGTAAAGTGTTTTTAAAACACAGGCATGCACATTTGTTTATGTATTTTTTTTCTTTTTTGAGACAGAATCTCACTTTGTTGCCCTCTATTGATAGAGTGCCCTGGTGTCACTGGGCACAGCAACCTCACACTCTTGGGCTTAAGGGATTCTCGAGCATCAGCCTCTTGAGCAGCTGTGACTACAGACGCCCACCACAACACCTGGCTTTTTTTTAGAGATGAAGTCTCGTTCTGGCTCAGGCTGGTCTTGAATATGTGAGCTCAGGCAGTCCACCCGCCTCGGCCTCCCAGTGCTAGGATTATAGGCCATGAGCTACCATGCAAGGGTTGGCTTTTCTTAAAGTAAAAAACTAACCCAGGAGCACTTTTGAGCTGTTCTAGATTGTTTTTCTTCCACAAGGAAGAAGGCTGGTATGGTTATCTTCATAAAGTGTTATGTTACTT
The DNA here is from genome assembly GCA_963574355.1 of Loris lydekkerianus. NCBI lineage: Eukaryota > Metazoa > Chordata > Mammalia > Primates > Lorisidae > Loris > Loris lydekkerianus. Next base: position 3,054 of record CAUYPK010062003.1, read on the forward strand.
TATTAAAATGGTATAATGGTATAAATTAAAACTCCTAAAGCAGATGTTTTTAGTGAAGGTGCCATCATCATTACTCCAGTTAGGCTGTTTAAAGCAGCCTAACTCTTAAGTAAGTTGTTTCTAACTTAATGAAATATATTCCCACAGTCAGCAAGGCTAAATCTTAAGTGAGTACCCTTTGACATTTATCTGAATTTCATTGAGAAGTGTTATGGTAGTAACTTTTAAAAATGTTATTTCCTTTGATTACCCTCCCTATTTTACAGCCCTTCCAAGTTGCAGAGAAAATTGATCTAGAAGTGTTTTCTTCCTCCAGGGCACATTGCTGCTATTTCTTGGCTTATCTCACTAAGAACTGGCACAGTCCCATAGTACACAGTGTCACAGGATTTATTCAGCTGTGACCAGGACCAGGTGTCTCCAAATCTGTTTCACAGTAGCTGAAACTAAAAATTTCATTTTTAACTCAACATCCGCTCCATCTTGTTTTTTCATGATTATTACAGTGGTGTAAAAATTCTTCAGTGTTATCTTAGATATAACAACAAAAGCATAAGAAATTTAAAAAAAAAGGATAAGTTGGACTTCATTAAAATTAAAAAACATGGGTTGGTGCCTGTGGCTCAAGCAGCTAAGGTGCCAGCCACATACACCTGAGCTAGCGGGTTCAAATCCAGCCCGGGCCCACCAAATAACAATGACGGCTGCAATCAAAAAATAGTCGCGCCTTGTGGTGGGGGCCTGTAGTCCCAGCTACTTGGGGGGCGGAGGCAGGAGAATAGCTTGAGCCCAGGAGTTGGAGGTTGCTGTGAGCTGTGATGCCATAAACACTCTACCCAGGGTGACAGCTTGAGGCTCCATCTCAAAAAAAAATAAATAAATAAATAAAAGTGCTACAAAGGACACCACCAACGAAGTGAAAAAAACAACCCACAGAACAGGAGGAAAATATTTGCAAATCATGTATCTGACAAGAGACTTGTATCTAGAGTAAAGAACTACTATGCCTTAATAATTTTATTTATTTATTTTTTTTGTAGAGACAGGGTCTCACTTTATCGCCCTCAGTAGAGTGCCATAGTGTCACAGCTCACAGCAACCTCCAACTCCTGGGCTTAGGCAATTCTCTAGTCTCAGCCTCCCAAGTAGCTGGGACTACAGGCGCTCGCCACACCACCCGGCTATTTTTCAGTTGCAGTTCGGCCAGGGCCAGGTTTGAACCCTCCACCCTCAGTATATGGGGTTGATGCCCTACTCATTGAGCCACAGGCACCGCCCCCTTAATAATAATTTTTTAAAAAACCAATTTAAAAATGGCCCAAAGCTCTGATAGACATTGCTCTAAAGAAGACAGAAAATGACGGCGCCTGTGCTCAAAGGGGTAGGGCGCTGGCCCCATATGCCAGAGGTAGCTGGTTCAAACCCAGCCCCGCAAAAAACTGCAAAAAAAAAAAAAAAAAAAAGACAGAAAAATGGCCAGCCAACAAGCACATGAAAAGATGCTGAACATCAATTTGCGGGAAGGGCAAATCAAAACCACCATGATACCACGTCATATCCACTAGGATGGCTATACTCAAAAACACATAACAAGAACATGAACAAATTGGAACTCTCATATACTGCCAATGGGAATGTAAAACGGTGCTAATGACTTGGAAAAGTCTGGCAATTCCTCAGATGGTTAAAGAAGAGTTAACTTATGACCCAGTAATTTCACTTCTAGGTCTACACCCAAGAGAATTAAAAACATATGTCTACACAAAAATTTTTAAATATATGTTCATAGCAGCGTTATTTATCATACAAAAACACATAAAACAACCTAAATGTCTATCAGCAGATGAATGGTCTACCCAAATAACTGAATGAGACAAAAATCTCAATCAGTGGAGGTTTATTTATTTTTGAGACAGAGCCTCAAGCTATTGTCCTGGGTAGAGTGCTGGAGCATCACAGCTCACAGCAATTTCTAACTCCTAGGCTCAAGCAATTCTCTTGAGTCAGACCCCCAAGTAGATGGGACCACAGATACCCGCCATAACACCTGGCTATTTTTCCGGTTGCAGTTGTCATTGTTGTCTGGCAGGCCCAGGCCTGATTTGAACCCAACAGCTCTGGTGTATGTGGCTGGTGCCCCAGCTGCTTGAGCCACAGGCACCAGCCCCATAAGCCAGAGGTGGCAGGTTCAAGCCCAGCCCTGGCCAAAAAAAAAAAATATATATATATATATATATATATATATATAGCCAAAGTTGACACACTTGGGAAAAACTAAAACTGTAGGCAAAACCGAAGCTATTTTTCAGAGGGGAATTTGGAAGTTTCAATATTTAAAGGCACAAAGATAAGAAGTTGAGGATGGGTAGATACTGAGACAAAATTGTCACACTCTTGTGTGGCCCAGGAAAATCTATATTTTATGTAAAATAGGGTGAATGAGGAGAACCAAGGGAGTGCAGGAAGTGTCAGTTATGGAGAAGTTCGTGGGTTAGAAGACTGTCTGATCCCCACTCTGCTTTGCACCTGTAAAGATAAACTTGCAATTCATTATTAGTGTGAAATCAAACTTACTTTAGTTTTAGCAGATACATGTAATCTACAGACCTGAAGTTATAATTTGCATGACCTTGCTTATGGAAAGCCAGAAAGGAAATTTCCTTAATGGTCTGTAGGGCCAGCTCTTCGGTTTCCTGAGGCCTTTACCTTTTCTTGCATAAGGATTTGGGGAGGAGGTCCTGTAATCTTTTTACAGGATAAGCAAGATATGGAATATCCATACAATGGAATATTATTCTACAATAAACATAAATTACTGTCAGGCTTGGTGGCTGTGCCTATAATCCTAGCACTCTGGGAGGCCAAGGTGGGTGGATTGCCTGAGCTCACAGGCTCAAGACAAGACCAGCCTGAGCAAGAGGAAGACCTTGTCTCTAAAACAGCCAGGAGTTGTGGCGGGTGCCTATAGTCCCAGCTACTTGGGAGGCTGAGGTAAGAGGATTGCTTGAGCCCAAGAGTTTGAGGTTGCTGTGAGCTGTGATGCCACAACACTTTACTGAAGGTAACAAAGTGAGACTCTTGTCTCAAAAAAAAAAAAAAAAAAAAATTAGTACATGTATGAGCTTCAAAAACATTATGCTAAGTAGAAAAGTTAGTCACAAAAGATACACATTGAACTATCTTCATGTGAAATTCCAGTAATCCTAACACTCTGGGAGGCTAAGGCAGGAGGATCCCTTGAACTCAGGAGTTTGAGACCAGCCTGAGCAAGAGCAAGACCTCATTTCTAAAAAACAAATAAAATAGCCAGATGTGTGGCAGGTGCCTATAGTCCCAGCTACGTGGGAGGCTGAGGCAAGATGATGAAGAGTTTGAGGTTGCTGTGAGCTATGACACCATAGCACTCTATGTGGGTAACAAAGTGAGACTCTGTTTCAAAAAAACAAACACCCCCCCCCCCAACAAAAATGGCCGGTGGTTCCTAGCACTCTGGGAGGCCGAGGTGGATGGACTGCCTTGAGTTCACAGGTTCGAGACCAGCCTGAACCAAAGCGAGACTTCATCTCTAAAAAATAGCCAGGAAGTGTGGTGGGCACCTCCAGCTACTCAGGAGACTGAGGCAAGAGAATTGCTTAAGCCCAGAAATTTAAGGTTGCTGTGAGCTATGATGCTACAGCACTCTACCAAGGGCAACAAAGTGACAAAGTGAGACTTTGTCTCAAAATAAAAATAAACACCCCCCCCCCCCAAACAAACAAAAAAACAACTCTAGAAAAAGGCTACAGAGACAACATAAATAAGTGGTTGCTTCAGAGCAGGAGAGAGTAAGAAGGAGAGTAACTGCTGATGGGTACAGGGTTTTTTTCTAGGAATGATGATAATGTGATGGTTGCATAACTGAATATATTAAAACCCACAGATTATACACTTCAAATAGGTAAACAACATAGTATGTGAACTATATTTCAATCAATCTGTCATATACTAACCAGCACCAAGTCAAGAACACATGAATCAGCTTTTTTTTTTTTTTTTTTTGCAGTTTTTGGCCAAGAGCTGGGTTTGAACCCACCACCTCTGGTATATGAGGTCGGTGCCCTACTCCTTTGAGCCACAGGCGCCGCCCTGAATCAGCATTATTTTTAAAAATATCCTTTTTTTTTTTTTTTTGTAAATAATGCCATCAACTAAGTGAAATCATCCTTTCATGTAGTTACCCATGTGAGCTTTCCACACACTTATGTGACTTTGAAAATAAATCAGCAAAATATTAGAAAAATGCAAGCTTTCTCTTTCAAGGTAAAAATACTTTGGAAACCTCGGAAATCTCATCCTTTAGTTCTGGACAATTTAAATTTAAGGGTGGGTATAGCTATTCTTTCGGCTCAAGGGCGAAAAATATGTCATTACCACCTATCTATTTTGATTTCAAGCAGTAAAAAGCAGTAATTTGGGGCCCCATAGACGTCTAAAATAGAATCAGAGTAGCCAATAAAGGAATATAACGACATTGCTTATGTGAAATACTGAAATTTGCTAATCACTTATATAACTGCATTTTTATGAGCACATTAGAGGCCTGAAAAATGGACTCAACAACTCTCTGGTGCTAAGAACGTGTGTTTCCGCAGCAAACGTCCCACAGTGCCCTCTTTTTGAGATGATAGAGACCCATATACGGGACAGGATGCAGGTCTAAAGTCCTGGGGGATCGTAACGGGTACAGGTTTTTTTCTAGGGGTTATGACAATGTGATGGTTGCAAAATCGAATACATTAAAACCCACTGTATTACACGCTTCAAAAAGGTAAATACAGCAGGATACGTGAATTATATTACAATGAAGCTTTTATGTACTAACCAGCACCAGGTGAAGAACGAATCAGAATTAATTTTGTTTATATCATTATTTTCTTAACCAATACCATAAACTAAGTGAAATCTTCATTTCATTTAGTAATAGAACTTGCGATCTGACAGCGAAGGAAAACATTCACAGGTGAGGCTCCGCGGTTTCTCTCCTACATCACAGCAGGGACGTCTAAACGGAGTCTTTGACCTTGTTCAAAGCTTGACTCCCGCCCGGCGCGCCCGCGCACGTGGCAGGGTGGAGACAGAGACGCGTGGAACCAATGTGAGACATTTTCTGTTGCACGCCATTTAAGTTCCAAGTACTGGAAATGAATACTCAGTTTGTCGTCGCAAGACAGCGGGAGGTAGACCCTCATAAAGATATCAACAACGAAGTGAAATAAGAATCTTCCCCTGAACCGTTCAGCATAGTTTGCTTTTCCTTCTTTACTCCGCCCCTACTCCCGCCTACCTCATGCCACTACCACGGTTCGGTCCCGCGCCCGGCAGCATCCGGAGCAGCTGACTAGACCACAGAAAAAGCGACTCCATCCGGGAGCTTTGTTGGCAGGGCATAAGGGCGTGTTTTTATGACGTCAAAGGGGAGGGGCGAAGAGCCAACTCTGGAGCTTGGGACTTCCTGATCGAGTGGGCGGAGGGAGTGGAGGGGAGCCCTTTTCCACGCCCCATGGAAACTTTATACTGCAGGAGAGGGGAGTCTCAACTCTCAAACTTGCTTTTGAGGAAGGAATATTAAATGAGAAGTTTCATTTAAAAGAGTCATACTCTTTTAACATTTATTTATATCCTTTCCTCTTGATACTCTTTCTTCTTCCTTGATAACCTTGACAACCTTCTCGCCTCCAACCATTTCTTCCCCTTTGTTCCGGAGCAGATGGTGGAGGCCCGAGGGGCGCGCAGCCGCAGAGGGCTCGGGGCGGTGCCGTGAGGGGCGGGTGACGCAGCGGCCGTCGCTGCCATTTTAAGTTGTTTGTTCTCGCTTCTTTTCTCAAACGCGACTCTGCCCCGGACCCGGGAGGCTCCCGAGGCCGTAGCCGCTTCTCCAGGCACCGGTGGGGGGGGAAACCAGGCTGTGCCAACGCGGACGCGCACCATCCGCTCCGGCTTTTCCCCCCTCCGGGTCTCCTCGACCTTCTTTCCTGAGAACTGCAACCCGACTTTGGGGGGAAGAAAGACTCAAGAGCAGATGCTTGAACTGAACTTTATTTTGGGGGGTTTACTTCTTTGACAGACCCTTTAGCGCAGGGCTCTCCTTCCCTTCCTCCCCTCTCCCTCCGCCGCTAGTACCAATCCAACTCTTTCCTCTTCGTTTTTTCTCTTCTCTTTTCTCTCCCGGTCGCCGATACCCCCGCGTCCTTCCCCTACGTCGCCGCCCGGGGCGCCGAGCCAGACTATGGGTCCCAGGTGGGGGCTGAGTGGCGGCAGCAGCGCGGGCGGACCGGTCACAGTGCGCACTGCAGCGGGGATGGAGGGGCTCAGTTGGCTGGTGGTTTTCTCTTGACATGGCTTCTGCCCGTGCTGCGAGCAGCGCCCCCGCCGCCTCCGCCTCTTCCGCCGCCGCCACCGCTCCGCCCGCAGGCTGTGGCTAGAGGGCCCAAACCCTGCCCGAGAGTCGGTCCGTGAGTCCCGGTCTCAGCGGGGACAGGGAGGGGATTTCCCCGTCACCCACCCCGCCCCGGCTGCCTCTATTCCAACCCCTGCCCCCTTGGGAAACCAACTAACGACCCCACCCTAAACAATCCAAAGTCTGGAAACATGCTCTGTTCAACTTGAGAGATCCGATAACTTAATTGCTTTTGGGGGGGTGGGTGGGCTTACTTTAAAAAGTAATATTAACACAACTGTTTTCTTTTTTTTCCCACTGATCCTTCCCATTTACCCTCTCCCGCCTACTCTATCCGGGCGGGAATTGTTTCCACGATGAAATGAGTGAAAACCTGAGTGATCCTGTGTCTCCCGTGGTGCGAGTGAGTCGCTGCCGCTGAAGGCAAGGGGTGGGGGTGGGACTTGGGGGGTGGTAGGCAGGTGGTCCCGGGCGCTGCCTGGTATTTGGGAGAACTCGCCACCTTTGCCTCAGCAATGCTCACAAAAGGATAAATCGCATTCCCCACCATCTTGAACAGGGGCAAATTCATAGGGAAGGCTCCCTTCGGGAATGTAAGATTAGTTGCAGTGTTGGGGGGTGTTGAGAACCTGGGCATTAATTAGGTCCAACCACAGAGCCGGAATAATTATTAATACCATATTATATACCCCCTTTTCCTCTGCCATCATGATTCTCCTTGGCAGCAGCATTAGCAGCCGCCTGAGGGTGAAAATGTGGGTGATGGGGAAGTTGGTAATGACTCCGCTGTTTTTTCTTATGGCTCCTTTGGGCAACAGCTGCCCACCCCCGGTATACACTGTAGTTGATTGCAGGGAAATCCTGTACCTCTCCCCTTCCTTCTCTACCGAATTTGCACTTTTCTCTTTGCTCGCCACCAAGTGTAATCAATAACAGGCACTGACAATACATAGCAATAGTGAAATCTGAAATAACTAAGAATTAATCAGGTACTACGGCCATGGATCTGGCTGGGTAAAATCCAATTGGATATTTCAGTTTCATTTGCCTACCCTGTTTTGGTATTTTGTTTTGTTTTATTTTTTTGTGTTTGGGAAAACAGGATCACACTTTACCCCTCCCCGTTCTTTTTCTTAATCCCTTTTCTAAAAAGGGGGAAAAAATCCAAATGGATTTTAAGGATTGGACTGGTGTCAGCTGTGTTTTATTGCACACCTAAATCCTGATTATAGGCTTTTGATTTCCTCCCAAAGCCTTTATTTTGGCAGTTAAGCCAAATGTGTTTTCCAGAAAGTTAGTTCAAATATTTTCTCCTCTTTCTTTCTTTCCTTCCTTCCCTTCCTTTTTCCCATCTGACCCCAAACATTATTGTCCAAAACATGACTGGACAGCAGCTTTTGTTTCTTGACCCTGTGATATGACAGTCTGCTAATAGTGCCAGGGGGTGCAGTTTTTGGGTTACAGTTGTGATTTTAGCTATTCAATCATATTAGCAGGAAAAAAAATGACTTGTTTCTGTTGTACTTGAGTCTTAAGAAAAAGTGCCCATAGTTTAGTGACAATTTCCAAAGGCTTTAGTACCACCTGTATTTCAAAATGGGGGACCCAAACTCCCGGAAGAAACAAGCTCTGAACAGACTACGTGCTCAGCTTAGAAAGAAAAAAGAATCTCTAGCTGACCAGTTTGACTTCAAGATGTATATTGCCTTTGTATTCAAGGAGAAGGTAATTTAAAGTTCTTAATGTGAATTAGCACAAGTGATTTTTGTAAGTGTATATTAAGTTTGTTACTCTTAAAGAATTAAGAATATTAGGTTAAAGAGTGTTTGGGGGGGAAGTCTGCTTTGTATGATTTTTTTCACCCTGTGGGTGATTCTATAAATTGGGCACTTGAAGTGTACTTATGAATTGAAGGCCCTTGAGTATTTTCTGGCTTGGAAATAATTTTTTAAAAAGTCTAAAACTTAGTAGAATCCATATTTGGTTGACATAGAATGGGCAACATTGTAGAACTTCATGTAGAATTGCATAGGGAACTTCATAACTCGGAAGATTATTTCATGTAAAGCTTAGATGAGGTGTTTCAAAGTGTTTATATACTAATGTCGGCCTGTTTCTTCAACTTCATGATGTAAGTAAGTCTCTCATGGTATAGTTAATGAAATAGAATACAATTCTAATTTACGGGAGCAATTAAATACTGAAATGGTGGGGGTGGCGCCTGTGGCTCAAAGGAGTAGGGCACCAGCCCCATATGCTGGAGGTGGTGGGTTCAAACCCAGCCCTGGCCAAAAACTGCAATAAATAAATAAATAAATAAATAAATAAATAAAAACCAAATACTGAAATGGTTAATTTATGCCTATAGTGCAATTTATTGAAATTCAAAAATCACTTAAAGGATCTTTTTCCTTAATCAGAATTAGTCTTACAGTTAAATAGCAGTGAGTTTTGAGTAGACAAGGACATGATAAAACTGGTATTTATTTGCAACTTAAGATGGACAGCTTCCTAAATTATCAGTAAGGCTGTTTGACGTGAGATTAGGTTATGAATATAAGAAAGTGCTACCTCAATTTTTACACTTAGAATTTAAGCTAATTTCAGATCAGAAATATCTTAATTGGTGTCAGTATTTGTAAGTTTTCCAAGTTGCTACCCCTCTTTTAAAGGTTTTTCATATTTAGACGCTTGACTCATACAATGTAACATTGTAAAGTAGTTCCAAAGTAATTTCTTTTGAAATGATCCCGCCAAGATTGGGTAGTGTCAAGAATTTATGTCCCCATTTTCTTTTTTCTTTTCTTTTTTTTGCTAAGTAACTCAAAATTGGTTAAGATTAGATTTTAGTTGGAGGTATTACAGTATGGGCTCTAAATAAATACGAGAATGAAGTAGTGTGAGACTAGACTTTGGTATTTAATCTGTAAATCACTTCAAATTGTCCCACATGCAGTTCTTTCGCACCTATGAAAATCTGGTTTTATTCTTCAAATCGACAATGTATATGCAATTGTCCTGAATAGTTGATGATATATACAGGATTTTTGAAGCTAGTGTCACAATGAACACTTGATCTTCCTTTTTTTTTTTTTTTTGAGACAGAGTCTCACTTTATCGCCCTAGGTGGAGTGCTGTGGCGTCACACAGCTCACAGCAACCTCCAACTCCAGGGCTTAAGCGATTCTCTTGCCTCAGCCTCCCAGTAGCTGGGACTACAGGTGCCCGCCAGAACTCTTCGCTATTTTTTTGTTGTTGCAGTTTGGCTGGGGCCGTGTTTGAACCCACCACCCTCAGTACATGGGGCTGGTGCCCTACCCACTGAGCCACAGGTGCCACTCACTTGATTTTCCTTTTTGAAAACCCTTTCAAATATTAATATTTATGGTTATAAATTATCCACCAAGAATAATTGAAATCGACCTATTTAAGATGATCAGCTTTGGGCGATACCTGTGGCTCAAAGGAATAGGGTGCTGTCCCCATATGCCAGAGGTAGTGAGTTCAAACTCAGTCCCCACCAAGAACTGCAAAAAAAAAAAAGAATAGCTTTGTTTTTAACTGGTGAGATTACAGTTTAACTGCATGTAGAACCACTTAAAATGAAATATCAAGACTACATTACTGCCTCAGCCTCTGTGGCTCAGGTGGCTAAGGTGCCAGCCACATACACCTGAGTTGGCAGGTTCGAATCCAGCCCCGGTAGGCCTAACAACAATGACAGCTGAAACCAAAAAATATCCAGGTGTGTGGCCGGTGCCTGTAATCCCACTACTTGGGAGGCTGAGGCAGAATTGCTTGAGCCCAGGAGATTGAGGTTGCTATGAGCTGTGATGCCACGGCACTCTACCCAGGGTGACAGCTTGAGTCTCTGTCTTAAAAAAAAAAAAGACTGCTGATTTTTTTTTTTCTTAACCTTAGGATTGTGTGGTACTTGCTCCTTATAGTATTTAAGAAATCCTATTGTCTAGAATAAGTACTTTACTTTCTATGGATACCGTAATACTATGAAGCTGAGAAGTTAAAACATTCTGATAGGTGCCTATAGCTCAAGTGGCTAAGGTGCCAGCCACATACACCAAAGATGGAGGGTTCAAATCCAGCCCAGGCCCGCCAAACAACAATGACAACTATAACCAAAAAATAGCTAGGGATTGTGGTGGGTGCCTGTAGTCCCAGCTATTTGGGAGGCTGAGGCAAGAGAATCGCTCAAGCCCAGGAGTTGGAGGTTGCTATGAGCTGTGATGCCAGGGCAACAGCTTAAGGTTCTGTCTCAAAAAAAAAAAAAAAAAAAAAATTCTGATAACAGGCTATTTGTGTGAGATTGGGTGGGGAGGTGGATGGCGTAAGACTAGAAGGGTTCACCTATTTGAAAAATTTAACATTTTCATTATAAAAATTACTTAAGACAGTTAAGAATTTTGCTGAGTTAGAATAAAGGTACTTGATGTAATATGAGCTGGGTGTTAAAAGACATTGTGTTCCCAGTGAGTTAATATGCCATTTTGTTTTCTTTTAGAAGAAAAAGTCAGCACTTTTTGAAGTGTCTGAGGTTATACCAGTCATGACAAATAATTATGAAGAAAATATCCTGAAAGGTGTGCGAGATTCCAGCTATTCCTTGGAAAGTTCCATAGAGCTTTTACAGAAGGATGTGGTACAGCTCCATGCTCCTCGATACCAGTCTATGAGAAGGGTAAGTTCTGTTGTATGTCTGGACTTAGTAGGTAAATTTTTGTGGTTTACATCTTCTACCACATCCTGGTGGTAACTACTATGGTAATGAATTTCTGCAGGTAAATTTGTCTTGGTGCCATGTTAATAACTTAGAAACTTAGTACCGTTTATAGGGTTAGAAAATGTATTTTCTTTCTTTTCTTTTTTTTTTGAGACAGCCTCAAGCTGTCACCCTGGGTAGAGTGCTATGGCATCACAGCTCACAGTAACCTCCAACTCCTTGGGCTTAAGCGAGTCTCTTGCCTTAGGCTCCCAACTAGCTGGGACTACAGGTCCCATCACAACGCCCGGCTATTTTTTGGGTGTTAGTTGTTGTTTGGCAGGTCTGGGCTGGATTTAAACCCGCCAGCTCGGGTATATGTGGCTGATGCCTTAGCCACTTGAGCTACAGATGCCCAGCCAGAAAATGTATTCTCTGCCCCCATTCTTTTTAGATAAAGTATATAGAGGAATTTCTTCAATTCATGTTAAATTAGTTCATAGTAGGTAACTATTTTTAATAATTTAAGTGCTATGCATAGAATTGTTTCAAATTCCTAATGTAGATTTGTTTTTAAAAATTGACTCCAAATAAACCAAGTGTAGCTTCTTTTTTCTTTTTTTTTTTTTTTGTTTGGAGACAGTCTCAAGCTGTTCTCCTAGGTCCAGTGCCATGGTGTCATAGCTCACAGCAACCTCCAGCTCTTGGGCTCAAGCACTCCTCTTGCCCCATTTTCCTTTTTTTTTTTGAGACAGAGTCCCACTGTGTCGCCCTGGGTAGAGTGGTGTGGCATCACAGCTAACAGCAACCTCAAACTCTTGGGCTTAAGTGATGCTTTTGCCTCAGCCTCCCAAGTAGCTGGGACGATAGGTGCCTGCCACAATGCCTGGCTATTTTTTGTTGCAGTTGTCATTGTTCTTTTAGCTAGCATGGGCTGGGTTCTAACCTGCCAACTTTCGTGTATGGGGCTGGCGCCGTAACCACTGTGCTACGGGCACCGGACCACTGTTTTTCTATTTTTAGTAGAGATGGAGTCTCACTTTTGCTCAGACTGTCTTGCACTTCTGAGCTCAAGCTATCTACCCACTGGGACCTCCTGGAGTGCTAGGGTTACAGGCCTGAACCACTGCTCTAGGGTGATAGCTTTGCTTATGTAGTATTATGCTGATAATGGTATAATTTTATATTACTGTTCGTGGAATTTCTGTTTTGGAGGGAGAAGTAAAATTAATCTGGGCATACTTGCACAACAGATGCCTAATTTTCGGGGGCACAAGACTAGAGACAGCCATGTACTAGTCTGGAAGAGGTTTATTGGGTTTTGGGTATAAAGAAGAGGTCATGAATGAAGAAAAGTAGTTTCTGTCAACACATACAAATGGGGTTTCATTTGTGATTAAGAAGACAGTAATTCATATTTTCCAAGACTTGTTTGTTAAATAGGTTCTGATTTTGAAGAGTAGAAATAAAGGTTCAGGGTCCAACAACAGCAGCAACAGTCAGAGCTTAGAGTTTTCACTGTGCCTCAGTGCATCTAGGGCTGGTTGTGAGGAACATTGGACTGAGTGACTATATGTGACTCAAGATAGGATTAGGTCATGAGCTATTCAGATTGTATGTATTCTTAATATTGTTAGCTCTTAAGGTACAAAATGATAAATGGTGGTCCTTTTGTACTTGTAAAATGTTTTATACAAAATACACATTATGTCAAATCCTATAATTTGTGACATAGCTTTGTTTTACTTTTTTTTAACATGCTTCTAAAATACAATGGTATTGGGATTTTCTTAAGTTTGTTTTTTTGTCATTTTATAGGATGTAATTGGCTGTACTCAGGAGATGGATTTCATTCTTTGGCCTCGGAATGATATTGAAAAAATTGTCTGTCTCCTGTTTTCTAGGTGGAAGGAATCTGATGAGCCTTTTAGGCCTGTTCAGGTATTTTGTTCTAAAATAAGTGTGATGAGCACTTTAATAAATAAAATCTCCTGAAATAGGGTCTAAATTTAGAGTTCTTGGGAAATATGCTTTCTAATAGATTTATTTCAGGGACCTCCTTTCTTCTGAATATTATGATGCAAGAAAAGGATTTTAGAATCAGTTGACATAAAGTGGTCATGTGTCTAACTGCTCAGTGTGTCTTTGAAGTTATGACCAGTGAAAAATCTTCTAAGGCAGACATTTGTTGACGTATAGAGGGGGCCTAGGGGTGAACTTTAGAAAACCTCTGACTCTCATCCCCCTGACCGTGCACACTCTTCAGATAGTATATATAACCTTCATGGATCTCAAAGGAGTCTGATCTAAAATGGGTTAAGAACTCACTTTCTAGATGCTATACATAAAACTACAAAGAAGAGAAGTAAATTTAGTGGTGGTTCTTAATTTAACCTTTCTTTTTTTTTTTTGCAGAGTTTAGGCCTGTTCTGCACTTTTTTTGCAGAGTTTCACTTTGTCACCCCTGGTACAGAGTGCCATTGCGGAATAAGTAGCTGGGACTATAGGCTCCTGCCACAGTGCCCAGCTATTTTTTATAGAGAATGTCTTGCTCTGGCTAAGGCTGGTCTCAAACTCCAACTTAAGCAAGCCACCCTTCTTGGTTTCCCAGAGTGTTAGGATTGTAGACGTGAGCCACTGTGCCTAGCCCTAACTTTTCTTAAAATTTGCTGACTATTGCTTCTTTGTCATTTGATGGACTGGACTATTTTCTACTGTTAATTTAAGGGTATTTACCCATGTGTTGTCCTATTTTTGTTTATTTTTAGTGGCAGCATAGCTCACAGCAACCTCAAACTCCTAAACTCAAGCAATCCTCCCACCTCGACCTCCCAAAGTGCTAGAATTACAGGCAGGAGCCACTGTGCCCAGCCTATCCTATTTTTATTTATAGTGCATTTGTATATGTAGAAGATGATGCATCAAAATGTCAGTTATGCTTAATTGTAAGTCAGGGTTACCTAACTTTCCTTTTGTATTTTTTTGTGGAGATGGTCTCGCCCTGGCTAGAGTGTAGTGGTGTCATCATAACTCACTGCAACTTCAAACTCTTGGGCTCAAGCAGTCCTGCCTTAGCCTCCTGAGTGGCTGGGACCACAGGCACCCTCAACAATGCCTGGCTAATTTTTCTACTTTTAGTAAAGATGAGGTCTCAGTTTGTTTAGGCTGGTCTTGATTCCTGAGCTCACATCCTTCTGCCTCGGCACTCCCAGAGTGCCCAGATTATAGGGGTGAGCCACTGTACCTGGCACCCATATTTCAGGGTTTTTTTTCTTTTGCAGATTTTGGCTGGGGCTGGGTTTGAACCTGCCACCTCTGGCCTATGTGGCCAACGCCCTACTCCTTTAAGCCACAGGTGCCGCCACCTATTTCAGTTCTTAATACATTTTGTCTTGGTTCTGTTTCCCAGGATGCCATTTTCCAAATTTATTACTGTCACCACTTCCTTTGAGAAAATTATTTTTTTGTTTTTCAAGGCACAATCCAAGAGCAAAATGGGGTAATGGTCTCCCACATTGCTTACTCTGTTAATTTCTTCTTTCCTCCCACGGTGCTTTGATAACCCAATTTGGGGTTTTACAGGTAACCACATCTTATTCTAGGAAAGAGTTTGAAACAAGTTAGGTTGTTCTTCAGCAATACATAAGCCCCTTAACATTGAAATGACCTTATTAATATTTTTCAGTGTCTAATAGCATACCTTTCATATATTCATGAAAATAGTAAGTGCAGTATTTGAATTATGCAGAAGTGTGTAGTTCAATATCATTTTATATATGATAGTACATAGGGATACTATATCATACTTCGTTAGGGTTTATAAGAAAACTACTGGGTACATAATAGGAACTAATGTTTTTTCATTTTACTATTTCCTACTGTTTTTGACTTAATAGGAATAAAAACTATTAGAACCAAATGGACTTAACAGTTTTATAATTCATTATTATCTAAGCATCAGATTAAGTCTAGGTTTTTTGTTTTGTTTTTTTTTTTTGAGACAGAGTCTGTCTTTGTCACCTTTGGATAGAGTGCTGTGGTTGTCATAACTCGCAGGACAGGAACCTCAGACTCTTGGACTCAAGCTATTCTCTTGCCTTAGCCTCTCAAGCAGTTGGGACTACCGGTGCCCACCACAATGCCTGGCTTTTTTATGTACTAAAGTCTAGGTTTCTTAAATCCTCCTTTAAGCCTGGTCTTTTCATAGTGTTTGGCTTCTACCAATGTCCAGAGACATTTTTTGAGAGAGTAGAGTTGATCTTCCTCATTTTAAAAGATCAGAGGAATGTTCTGACTTTGTAACAAAGTTTTAAATAACTTTCAGAATTTTTTAAAACCCTTGAGGCTAGCTGTGGAAAAATGCACTTAAGAAACATTTACAAAAATTTTTAAGAGGTTTATATGTCCTCAAAAGGTCATCTGTGTGAAGAGTGGAACTGGATTTCAGGCGTGGGGTTTTACTTTTTTTTTGAGAGAGAGAGTCTCACTATGTCACCCTCAGTAGAGTGCTGTGGTGGCACAGCTCACAGCAACCTCAAACTCTTGGGCTTAAGTGATTCTCTTGCCTTAGCCTTCCAAGTAGCTGGGACTATAGTCGCCTGCCACAACCAACGCCTGGCTATTTTTTTGCTGCAGTTGTTTAGCTGGCTTGGGCTGGACTCTAACCCACCATGTTTGGTGCATGTGGCTGGTTCCATAACCACTGTGGTATGGGTGCCAAGCCAGGGTTTTACATTTAAATGAATCTTAATTGTCCTATGAAAGATTGTAGAGCCTTAGCGATAAGGAAGCTGAATTTAGAAAATTTAGGAGATTTGTATAAGGTTACAATGTACACCTAGGGTTGGAATAAATAGATTTTTTATTTTTATAAGAGTCATTAACACTGCCTACTAATCAAAAAAGGGGGAGATGTCATTGGATTTTAACATACTGTGGTGGGAGTCTTAAGCTGAGTAGTTTTGAAAATAAGATTTGGGTTCGACACCTGTGGCTCAAGTGGCTAAGGCGCCAGCCACATGGCACCTGAGCTGGTGGGTTCGAATCCAGCCCAGGCCCACCAAACAACAATAATGGCTACAACCAAAAACTAGCCGGGCGTTGTGGCAGGCGCCTGTAGTCCCAGCTACTTGGGAGGCGGAGGCAGGAAAATCGCTTGAGCCCAGGAGTTGGAGGTTGCTGTGAGTTGTGATGCCATGGCACTCTACCCAGGGTGACAGCTTGAGGCTCTGTCTCCAAAAAAAAAAAAAAGAAAAGAAAGAAAAAATTTTATGAAATTTGATGTAAAATCATGGAATATTTGGATTTAGTCACTTTGGTACAAAGCTCTTCTTGAAAGAACATACAGTCGAGTACTATCCAACTTTCTGCAAGAAGGAGGTACTTGGAATCTCAAGATATTTTTGTAGGGGTGGAGCCTGTGGCTCAGTGGGTAGGGCGCCGGCCCCATATACTGAGGGTGGTGAGTTTGACCACCCCCCACCCCCACCCCACCCCACCCCCCACCCCCCCGGCCAAATTGCACAAAAAAATAGCCAGGTGTTACGGCGGTTGCCTGTAGTCCCGGCTACTTGGGAGGCTGAGGCAAGAAAATGGCCTAAGCCCAGGAGTTACAGGTTGCTGTGAACTGTGATGACATAGCACTCTACCAAGGGCAATAAAGTGAGACTCTCTCTCAAAAAGAAAAGATATTTTTGTAGGTTACATGTTACTATTGAACATTTGAAATGTGTCTGGTATTACTGAAGAATTGAACCTTAAATTGCACCGAATTTTAATTTACTTCAATTTAAGTAGGTATATGTGGCTATTAACTATTATGTTGGACAGCACAGATTTATGCCCTATGGATGCAGATGTTTCAGGCAGCATAACATGTTTGTAGTTAAGTATGAATGTTTATATTTCATAATTTAGGCCAAATTTGAGTTTCATCAGGGTGACTATGAAAAACAGTTTCTGCATGTACTGAGCCGAAAGGACAAGACTGGAATTGTTGTCAACAATCCGAACCAGTCAGTGTTTCTCTTCATTGACAGACAGCACTTGCAGGTAAGCATTATTCTGAAACCCATTTAAGGGCTTTTTTTTTTTTTTGACACAGAGTCTTTATTGCCCTCTTAGAGTGCCATTGAGTCATAGCTCACAGAAACCTTCAACTCCTGGGCGTAGGTGATTTCTCTTGCCTCAGCCTCCTGTGTAGCTGGGACTATAGGTGCCTGCCACAACGCCCGACTAAAGGGGCTTTTAAAAAATCTTATTGGTTAGTAAACATTTTTTTTCTTAAGAGACAGGGCTAAACCCTGTGGCTCATGCCTGTACTCCCAGCACTTCAGAAGCTGAAGGTGGGAGGATTGGTTGGGGCCAGCTTGGGCAATGTAGCAAAACCCTGTCTCTACACTTGATCTTAGCCAAAAAGAGAAGTGATAAAAACCTATTTCTAAAAAAAAAAAAAAGAAGAAATATTAGCCAGAAGGGGGTGGCTTGCGCCAGTAGTCCTACCTACTTGGGAGGCTAAGGCAGGGGGATTACTTAAGTCCAGGAGTTTGAGGCTGCATTGAGCTGTGATCCCACCACTGCACTGTGTCCTGGGTGACAGCAACACCCTGTCTCTAATAAAAGAGTTGAGAGAGAGTTTCACTCTGTTGCCTTTGCTAGCTGTGAACTCCTGGGTATAAGCAATCCTCCTCCCTCAGTATCCCAAGTAGTTTGGACTACAGGCATATCACTATGCCTGGCTCTAAACTTTGACAAGTCATTACATTATTTTTTAAGTTTTTTAAAAAACAAGAGACAAATATCCTAGATCTCACCCTAGTGAGAACAGTGATTCTCAACCTTCCTCCTGCCTTGGCCCTTTAACACAGTTCACGTGGATCCCGACCCACAGGTTGAGAGCAGCTGCCCTAGAACTAATGGTTCTTAACTTTATTGTACAGTAAAACTACCTGAGAGTTTTTTTTGTTTGTTTGTTTGTTTTTTTACAGTTTTTGGCCAGGGCTGGATTTGGACCTGCCACCTCTGGCTTATGGGGGCCTTCGCCCTACTCCTTTGAGCCACAGGCTCCACCCCTACCAGAGAGCTTTTTGATGACTTTTTTTTTTTTTTTTGCAGTTTTTGGCAGGGGCTGGGTTTGAACCCACCACCTCTGGCATCTGAGGCCAGCGACCTACTCCTTTGAGCCACAAGCGCTGCCCCCTACCTGAGAGCTTTTTAAAAGTAATGATTGTGGTAAACAGTAGTTAGAACCACTTCCCTGGAGCTTGTGTACCTATTGTGTGGTCAACAGATGAACAACACCTGGGAACTTGTGAAAACCTAGACTCTTCAGGTCCTACTCTAGTCCCACTTGGTCAAAATCTCCATTTTTAACAAATGAATGCCTATATGGTACAAGGCACTGCATAGCAGTGAACAAGATAGACAAATTCCTGAGCTCATAAATTCCCATTTCATTGTGGGTAATCCAGTAAATATGAGTGGTAATGCTACGACAGTGGTTCTTAACCTTCCTAATGCTGAGATGTATTTTCATTGTTGCAAAGGGGTCGTGACCCACAGGTTCAGAACCACTGTGCTCAGAGAAAAAGAAACCTGGGTAGAGGGATATAACTACTGGGTGTTTGAATTCTTTTTTTTTTTTTTTTTTTTTTTTTTTTTTTGTAGAGACAGTGTCTCATTTTACTGCCCTCAGTATAGTGCCGTGGTGTCACCTGGCTCACAGCAACCTCCAGCTCTTGGGCTTTCGTGATTCTCTTGCCTCAGCCTCCCGAGCAGCTGGGACTACAGGCGCCTGCCACAATGCCCAGTTATTTTTTAGTTGCAGTTTGGCCGGGGCTGGGTTTGAACCCGCCGTATGGGGCCGGTGCCCTACTCACTGAGCCATAGGCGCCACCCGGGTGTTTGAATTCTTACCTAGTGTCACCAGAGCAGGCCTCTTGAGAAAAATACAAAAACGAATCACACTAACTGCTGCCACAGAATTTAAGTAATCATAGTATGGGTACAAATAAAAGAACTGCAGGAATTCCAGAAGAAAGTTTATTTGGTGGAGAAGTTTGGTAAAACTAAATAGAAGAACATAACAGGATTTGAGGACGTTTTCTTGCTATTCTTTAGCTCTTTTCTGGTAGATGTTTTAAGTTGACTCTTACTTTTATTTGCTTATATTCCATTTGAAATAATTTGTTGAGACAATACCATAAAGTAGGCACTTGTGCTCATTTTATCCAACCTTTTTTTTTTTTTTTTTGAGACAGTCTGGGTAGAGTGCTGTGGCATCACAGCTCACAGCAACAGCAACCTCAAACTCTTGGGCTTAACCGATCCTCTTGCCTCAGCCTCCCAAGTAGCTGGGATTACAGGTGCCTGCCACAATGCCTGGCTATTTTTTGGTTGTAGTTGTTATTGTTGTTTGGCAGGCCTGGGCTGGATTCGAACCTGGTAGTGGTGGCACCCGGCTAGCCCATTTTATCCAATCCTAAAGGTTATTGACTTAGGCTATGGAATCCACAAGACAGAGTTTTAGTCACAAAAGCTCTAACCTTTGACTGCAAACAAAGCCTATAGGCATTCCAACAAGATGTTTGGTGCAAATGAAAGTGTTGCAAAGTTTTTGTTTGTAAAACAACTGACATGTTTATGTTACCTGACTTGAGTCTGTAAGTGTCATATACTTCATTCTCATTAGTGACAAAACAAAAAACTTCAGTAGTGCACAGGCACCTGCTACAATGCCGGGCTATTTTTTTGTTGTAGTTGTCATTGTTGTTTAGCTGGCCTGGGCCAGACTCGATTCCACCATGTTTGGTGCATGTGGCTGGTGCTGTAACCACTATGATACAGGCCGCGTGAGCCTGGATTTTACCTTTCTATTAATCCTAATTGTCCTATGAAAGATATTAGTAGAGCCTTTCAGATGAGCTATTGGAATGGTGGTTGTGATTGCTGCATGCCTCAATTGTTAATGTTTCGTTTCTGAGCACTCCTCGAAGGGTTGATGATAACTTAGTACACTAGTATAGAGAAATTAGACTTCATTTTTATGTGAATATACTATGAGGTTCTTAATACTATGTGGAAATTATTATTAATTCAAGAGAAGTTCAAAGAGTAGTAAGTATATATTTTTTTACTCTTTTGATCAACATAATTTAAGTATGCCACCAAAGTTTATAGGTTCAAGTGTGCTGTGAGATAAAAAGGTTGAAAAATACTGCTCTATACTAAGAGCTTTACATGTATGGAGTTGTTTGATCCTCATAATAATCCTGTGAGGTGTACTTAGTACTGCTACCACTTCATACAGGAAATAAGTAACTTGATCAAATCACCTAGCAAAGTACTTGTGCTTTTATTACAATATAAACTAAATGACAAGGGGCAGGTGTTATGGAAAGACATGCCTGGAGTTGGTAGATTCTAACATAGAGGTAGCACTTCCTATATGTGTGATCTTGAACAAGTAATTTCTGTGGGCATATTCTTTCTGTTAAATTGAGCAAATGAGTCATAGGTAGGTGTGACATTTAATGTAGGCTAATTATGTATACATATGTATAGGTATGTATGTCGTGACATTAAAATGAACTAATACACGTATATGTATGTATATAAATGTAGACTACAGACATCAGCAAAGTCAAAGTTGTTTTGGAGTTGTTTTTTTTTTTCCTTTTTTGCCTTTTATAGGTACTTCAGTGACAAGAGGAACTTTGCAGTCAGGTCGGGGTTCAGATTTCATTTCCCGTTTACTAGCAGTAATTTGTGAAAATATTTCACACATGTTATTCATAGATTAGATGTTCAAATGGTAACTCCTTAGAATGGATAGAGTTGGCCAGGCACAGTGGCTCACACCTGTAATCCTAGCACTCTGGGAGGCCAGGGTGGGTGGATTGTTTGAGCTCGCGAGTTTGAGACCAGCCTGAACAAAAATCGAGACCCTGTCTACTAAAAATAGAATAACTGAGGCAGGAGGATCGCTTGAGCCTGAGTTGGAGATTGTTGTGAGATATGATGCCACAGCACTCTATCCCAGGATGATAGCTTTAATCATCTCCCTATCTTCTTGGGCTCTCACCACATATGCTTCATTTATTTTATTTTTTGGGGTGGGGGGACAGAGACTTATTTTGTTGCTTTTGGTAGAGTGGGGTGGTGTCATAGCTTATGGCAACTTCAAACTATTTGGCTCACATAATTCTCTTGCCTCAGCCTCCCAAATAGCTGGGACTATAGGTACCCACCTGGCTCTCCCACCCAGCTACTTTTAGACAGGAGGTCTCCCTGTGGCTCAAACTGGTCTCAAACGTGTGAGCTCAAGCAGTCTACCCGCCTTCACCTCCCAGAGTGCTAGGATTACAGGCATGAGCCACTGCGCCTGGCCCTCTTTATTTTTATTTTTTATTTTTTGATACAGAGTCTCTCACTGTCACCCTGGGTAGAGCACCTTGATATCATAGGTCACAGCAACCTCAAACTTTTGGGCTAAAGCGATTCTCTTGCCTCAGCCTCCTAAGTAGCTGGACTATAAGCATGTACCACCACACCTGGCTAGTTTTTCTATTTTAATAGAGATGGGGTCTCACTCTTGCTCAGACTGGTCTCAAACTCCTGAACTCAAACAATTCTCCCTCTTTGTGTCCTCCCAGGGTGCTAGGATTACAGGCATGAGCCAGCCACCGTGCCCAGTCTACCACATACCCTTTGTTTTCTAAATGTGACTTCAAACTTCTGCTGAAATCTATGTTCTTAGTTTAGAATTATTTTTACTCTGTTTTTCCAGTGTCTTGTATACAAGATTCTAACTAGACTATGGGTAGGGGCCATGGCTGTAATTTATCTCTTACTCTGTACATTTGTTACTGTGCTTATAGGTGCTTAATAAATCGTGGGAAAGATTGACTTCGTGTGAATTTATGTTAAATTCTTATTAAGAATATTAAAATTTTTTCCCTTCCAGACTCCAAAAAACAAAGCTACAATCTTCAAGTTATGCAGCATCTGCCTCTATCTGCCACAGGAACAGCTCACCCACTGGGCAGTTGGCACCATAGAGGATCACCTCCGTCCTTATATGCCAGAATAGAGTGCTGACCAGCAAAATGGAGAAGATCAGAGAGTGCAGCAGCAATTTTTTTCTTATTTTTCTTACCACTTTATTCTTTCAGAGTTTTAAAAAAATGGACTCATGCACAGAACACTATGCATTTTGAAACTTGTTCATCTTGGATTTATTTTTTTTTAATCATTTGTATTCAGAACTTAAAAAAAATTAGATGTCTTCTGCACGGACTGTGTGAAAGAAGATGCTTTGCATACTTGCTGCACTGCATCAGCATCTTACTAAAAATGTGAAATGAAAGGACTATTGTACACTGACATGCTTAAATGTATTTGAAAGCACAAGGTGATACTCATTTTTGATGGTCTTCCCATTAATGCTGGTTTTTTTGCCTCTTTGACATCTGTCATCAGTATTTAGAGGGTGAGAAGGGAAATATAACAGGTATAAATAACATTTTAAAAAACTTTATAGCTTTGCTATAATCACCGTTGTTCCACAGTGATAGACACACAGACCAATGGAGCAGAATACAAAGACAGGCCCAATTCACAACAAAGCAGAACTATGAAGAAAAGACAGACTTTCCAGTAAAAGATGCCAGGACAATTAGATATCCATGCAGGAAACATCCATACTAAAAGTTCATTGAGTTTTCATTTTTAGGGAGCCCCATTTATACAATAAAAGGAAAAACAAGTGAACTATCACCATGAAGGTGAATCATGTATGAGTTTTCTATTGCCACATAACAAATTATCCCAATAATTAGTTGCTTAAAACAACAAACATTTAGTATCCTATAGTTGCTATGGGTCAGAAATCCCGCAGTGTGCCTTAGCTGGGTTCCCCTGGCTCCTGTTCTCTCACAGGCTCAACCCAGGTGCTCTGGACAGCATTCATGTCAAGACTGGAATTCCCAGCCGTTGATGACCTCCAGTCCCCACTACCTGTTAATAGGAAACACCAGTTTCTTGCCCTGTGGACCTCTTCATAGTGCAGCTCACAGGATGGCATCTGCATCCAGAGCAGGGGCTGAAAGAGGTACAGGTAGGAGGGGAAGGAGAAACAGAAGCCGCAGTTAGAACTAATCTCAGAAGTGGCACACCATGGCTTCTGCTGGGTTCTGTGGGTTTGAAGCAAGTCAGTAAGAGTGGCCCACACTCAATGGGAGGGGATTACACCAGGGCATGAATATCTAAGGGGACGCAGGACGCCTACCACAGGCAGTTATGGCTAGAAGAGGGACATTACGATCAAAAAGGGGGAAAAAGGTGAAGAGAGCTTCTGGAGTATTCAGGTTTTATTTCTTTGTATGCACACGCTGATATATATAGTTTTTAAACACTCTTCATAAAGTACATTATAATTCATAAAAAAACTTGGGTGGCGCCTGTGCCTCAGTGAGGAGGGTGCTGGTCCCAAATACCAAGGGTGGCAGGTTCAAATCCAACCTTGGTCAAAAAACTGCAATAAATAAATAAATAAAATTTAAAAAATAATAATTCATAAAAAACTTAAAAAGTATAAAGTTACATGTTCAGAAAAATCGCAATGAAAGCTACAATACTGATTTAAATATAGAAAAATATTTTAAGCACTTTTATACCTGACAAGCCAAAATAAATGACTGAGGCAAAAATCTCAATCAATAGAGGTTTATTAAGCCAAACTTTGAGGACACGCCCATAAAAAACACAAGCCCCGGCTGCATCTGTGACTGGTTTTCCTGAAGGATTTGGGAACTGGGGGTTTAAGGGGAGACCGTATACAGACAGAAAAAGGAGGAGGAGTGGGTAGCGAGGCCTAGGAAATCTACATTTTACATGAGATAAAATGAATGTAGAGAAAGGGGAGTGAAGGACGAACAATTGTGCAGATGCTCCTGAGTGGGGGGAGAATGATTGATCTTACACCCACAAAAGATGTTTTGGAAGAGAGCTCTGGCAGTGGGGAGCCAGTGGCCAGGTCTGCATTCTCACACCCTCTCCTCGGGTGCCCCTCGCCATCCTAGAAAGCAATTCAATGATGCCTCAGAATTTTCCAAATCCTGGTTTGTTTTCTCCCTTACCAGTTTGTCTGTAATTGCCATTCTAACCAGGACAGTTTTCTCATTCTCGGCTAGAAAAGCGAATAGTTTTATGGAACTGTTTCCTTTTTTCTTTCTTTCTTTCTTTTTTTTTTTTTCCAAGTTCTAACATTCTGATGAACTTTTTTTTTTTTTCACTTTTACACATACATGTGTCTACTAGGTTTCCGCGTTTTCGCCTTCACAAAATTAAAAAGGCTTAAACTTTAACAACAATAACAATGTTCAAAATCAGGACTAGAAACAAAAACCTCATAAAGAACGAATGAACACAAATACATTCAGAAAAGGAAACAGACAATTGCTACATCAAAAAATCAAGCAACAACAATAATAACAATGCAAAGAAAGTAACATTCACATTGTCAAACAAGAGTATGTCTATTATAGAATGCCCTGACTCCAAGGTTCAGTATGGAGTCATCAGCTAAACTGTTCTTATTATTTTTTTAAGTCTCAAAAAATAGACAATCAGAGAAATGCAAATCAAAACTACTTTAAGATATCACCTAACCCCAGTAAGAGTAGCCCACATAACAAAATCCCAAAACCAGAGATGTTGGCGTGGATGTGGAGGAAAGGGCACACTTCTACACTGCTGGTGGGAATGCCCACTAATACGTCCCTTCTGGAAGGATGT
>CAUYPK010062004.1:0-17500 GCA_963574355.1 Loris lydekkerianus
TAGACCATTTGACACATTTTCACCACACTGGTTAACATAGCCTTCCTGACATTTTCTTAGTAATTGTGCTAAGACATTTACATTCCACATTTACTAAGTTTCACATATACCCTTGTAAGATGCACCGCAGGTGTAATCCCACCAATCCCTCTCCCTCTGCTCCCCACCACCCTCCTTCCCCTCCCTTTCCCTCTTCCCCCTATTCTTAGGTTGTAACTGGGTTATAGTTTTCATGTGAAAGCCATAAATTAGTTTCATAGCAGGGCTGAGCACATTGGATACTTTTTCTTCCATTCTTGAGATACTTTACTAAGAAGAATATGTTCCAGCTCCATCCATGTAAACATGAAAGAGGTAATGTCTCAATTGAAACTTTTATAAGAAAAAAGTTTTATAAGAAAAAGTCTGGGCTGGGCGCCTGTAGCTCAGCAGCGAGGGTGCCAACCACATACACTGGAGCTGGTGGGTTAGAATCCAGCCCAGGCCTGCCACATAATGACAACTACAACCAAAAAATAGCCAGGCGTTGTGGCGCGCACCTGTAGTCCCAGCTACTTGGGAGGCTGAGGCAAGAGAATTGCTTAAAACCAAGAGTTGGAGGTTGCTGTGAGCTGTGATACCATATCACTCTACCTGGGGTGACATAGTGAGACTCTGTCTCAAAAAAAAAAAAAAAAGAAAGAAAGAAAGAAAGTCTGTTAATTAAAATAAAAAAGGAACCAGCTTAACTATTTCTCATAAGATTATGTCCAAGCACTCTGAAAGTCTTTATTTTCACTTAAATATTGACATGACAATAAAATATATCAATCTAATTTCACCTGATAATCTAATGCAATTATATATGATGTGTACATATTTGATGTAAAAATAGGAACACAGTGCCGCTTCATGCAGGTTCCCACAGCACAGTGTTGAGCAGAGCACCAGCTGGACTTTCATCCCCACTTGTTCCCTTCCTCAGGTGTCTGCGCAGTGCACAAGCTATAGAACTGTACACGGTGGCCCTGCTGGGAACCCATGCACTTCCACCTGGTGTAGTTACAATGACAGGAGACGAAGGAGAACCATCTCTGTAGGATGCCACAGACTGACCTGCAGAAACAGTCTTGCTGTGAACCGATTACAGTAAAGCACATAAGAAATACCTCGACAAAGAGTGAAGAGCCCTGAAAGACCCTCAGAACTGGCATTAAAACGGAGTAGAAAGACGTCTAAAGAGACAGAGGGTGCAAAACCAGGAAGGAAGGAAGCAAACCCAGCAATACGGTACCTAGAAGGCAGCGTCTGTGACTCGGCAGCTCCCTCTCTGAGCCGGGATTGGGAGTTGAGAGTGGCCTTGGCAAGCGCAGTTCTGCAGAGAAAAGGGTGAGCTGGCTTGCAGGAGGGACTGGTTCTGGGAGAGAGGGTTGGGATCGGAGTAAGTTCACACTGCAAGGCAGTATATATACACACACGCTCGGCCCAGGGGCTGGACAGAAAGAGGAGAAGGAAAATGTATCCCAACAATGACTGGAATGCATCAGCTGTGCAAAACAAAACTCCTGGGAAAACCAAGTTTTCTTGGATTGTGGTTCAGGGAACTAGTTATGGGATAAAAAGCTTTCACTTCCAGGCCAGTGTTGTGAGCCCAGCCTGGGTTAGGAGTTGGCAACCTGCTTCAGACATCACTGTGAAAGAAGCTGATGGGGCCAATGTAACCTTCTAGTGTTAGAGTAATCCTGAAAAAACCACCTGCCACAACAGGTAATCTTAGCAGACTGCTTCACAGAACGATGGCAAGGGAGGCTGAATTTTGATACCATCTCATTCTTAGCCATGAAGGGAGTCTCTTCAGAATAGGACTGAAAAATGTGGAAAATTTCTATCACCCCTTTGTAGAGGAAGCCAGTGCTTTCCTAAGCTTGGGCCTTTTGGGTTCTTGGTAACAGGGCAGACTTCCCTGGGTTCACCCTAGACCAAATCAATTTCTATCTTTAGGCATAAAGTCTGGGAATCTGCATTTTACTCAGCTTTCTCGGTGGTTCTACACACTGAAGTTTGAGGATTATTGAGGCAGGCCAGGGGTTCTCAGAGTTGAGCCTGGTGCATCAGAATCACCCAGAGGGCTTGCTAGCACATCATTGACCAGAACATACCTTCAGAGGTTCCAATTCAGAAACGGGCTGGGCCCGAGAATTGACATTTCTGACAAGTTCCTGGGTGCTGCTGCTGGACTAGGGGCTACATTAGGAGACCCATAGCTATTGATAACAAAATTTCTCTTTACCTGGCAATTTCTTAAAAGCTCAGAAAGTGTAAAATCCCCCTTACCATTCATCCGCATAATTGAACCAGCTCCTATCATCCTGTCATCCGTGTGATTAACACCCATGACCTCCTTTTCACCTTGTTAGATAACTTGTAGTCTTCAAATGACAAAATGAAAAAAGATCTCACCTGGCCAGCCCTAATCTTGTATATTGTTCTAATTCCAAATGTTTACATTATCATCAGCCCTGTCCTTTTCTCGTGTCTGGGAATGACCTTTTCAACTCTTGTTACCTTGGGTTTTAAAAAGCAAAATCAGCCCCTTTGCTTTGCTTGCTGTTAAGAGATAGCATTCAAAAACAAATTAAATAAATAAATGCTCACATACACAAAAAGAGAAATCTGAAAATATCGTGAAATTCAGAAAATGTTATTTTGGGGAGCCTTTCTGGGACAGGATGTCCCCATCATTAGCTAGAGGAAGCCCAGCTGCTGATAAACACTATTTTGCCTCGCAGAGATCAAAGGGGGCCGTTCACTGAAGGAAGGGATGGAAGTATTTGATGAGGCCCTTCTGCAAACTCCCCGTAAACAGGATAAACCCTACCAATGAAAGCTTGACACAGCCAGGCCTCAGTCCCCACGAACAATGGAGCAATACTGGGTGGCGAGGAAAGAGCCTCTGGTTCTGACAGGATTGTTCTGCCAAGGGAATGACCATGAACGGGATTAATCGTAATGAGATTATCAACTCAGGGCCTGGAGAGTTCAATGTGAAGACACACAGGCAGGGTAGGGTGAGAGGATGACAAAGGGACAAGAACTATTCTGTCCTAGCTTCCCTCCAGCGCAGGGGCCATCTCTCCTGGGAGGAAAAGTCAGTCTCTGTGGTGCAGACATTGCTCTGGGGAGAAGTGGCGGCTCAGGCACCCACTTAGTGGTTCCTAATTGGGGGATGCTGGCTGTGTCTGGAGACATTTGGGGTTGTCAAAACTAGACGCGGGGGTGCCACTGGCATCCCAGGGCAGAGGCTGGGGGTGCTGTTTGGTGCCCTGCAATGCACAGGACAGACTCGCACAACACAGAACTATCCAGCCCCAGGGCAGGGGAGGAGACGCCCCAGTGCACGGAGTGGTGAAGAGGGAACCCAGCTAGGGTGCGGGTAAGTGACAAGCTGCACGCAGAGTGCAGCAACAGTGGGGAGGGAATGGTAGGGATTTCCTGGGCCTTCATCTACAGGGATGTGTTATTATCACTCTCCAGACGGCGAAAATTGGTTTTTAAGATTAGCGTGGAAGGAGTGAAAAAAGTATTTATTTTATGTATAAAGCACATATATGCAGTACATATATGGCATTTCTGTGATACTAAAATTTCATGGGTAGCAGCAAGGTAATTAGGGGAAAAAAGCTGTCTATAAAAGGTCCTTGGGAAGGTGATGCTGAAGAAGAGGATGAGAAATGCTGGTCTAGATAACAATCCAGGATCATCCACTTTCCCCAGCTGCACTCAGGATTCACATGGTGGGAGCTTTCCAGGATTGGTTTCTTATTGCCTTGGGGGTAAGATACATCCTTGTATTTTAACATCCACTTGCAATCTGTCCCCTGTGACATTAACAGCCCAGCATCCCTAGTGTCAGCCACAGTGACTCACTGATATACTGCCCCCATCCCCAGTCCTTTCCCCTCCAGAGCCTACCCCTGACGGTCTGCCGGCATCTGACTCCCCTTCCTCAACTCCTCCAAGCTGGCAGCTGGTGCCTTCTCTATGCTTCCCCGGAGTGCAGCGGTAGCTTACTCCTAGTGTATAAGGCACTCCCGGGCAGGCATCTATGCCTAGCACAGAACGGGAGAATGCCAGCCCCTCAATAAAGGTTGGTTCAAAGCTTGAGAGAATTTGCACTATCTCATTTCTTCCTCTCCACATCCTTTGAGATAGTTTTGATCATCCTTGTTTTACAGGAAAGTGCATGGATTTCTCCCACGAGGAACAAGTTATAACCTTCTTCCATGCCCCCTTCTGGGTCCTAAACTTCATCTAAACCTGTGGCCAGAAAAGAGGGAATGAACAGGTTCTCCCCAGATTGTGTTTCCAGTAGAAAGAAGAGAACTTGCAAATGGATCTCATAAAAAACCAAAAAGTGAGGACAGAAGGTGAGTCAGGGATAAGGATTTTGTGTAATAAATACAAGGCCTCTCCATTCTGCCTTATGAGGATTAACCAAGGCAGTACTTCAGTCTTCAGGAAACGCAGCTTGAAACCTATTACTGTAAAGTCCTAGCACTAATATAAGCATTTTTGAAAAAGCGGCCCCAAATTTGACTTTAAGTTCAGGCATTGTTACTGAAAGAGTCACCAACTCAGTTGCAGGATGATTGTAGTTGAGATGCAAGTCCTCAGATGCAAGGTCCTCAGAACCACAGATCTGGAGATTAGGAGTCAGACCGAGATCCAAGGCGTAGCTTGGGAGTCATCCTCAGCATGGAGGGCCCATGGCACAGGGGTCTCTGAAGCCTCGAGAGCAGAGGAAATTAGAGAGGGATGGAAGTGCAGAGTGAAAAAGAGCTGAGTGTGGAAACACCATACCATGCTTCAAGGCTCTCTGTTTTCATGTAACTTCTTATCCAGAGCTTATCATCTCAATTGCAGATTGCTTGGTGTTAGGGGCAGCTTTAGGTATCGTTTTCTTTCTTTTCTTTTCTTTTTCTTTCTTTCTTTTTTTTTTTTTTGAAATTTTTGGTCTTTTTCAGTGCCATGGAGAAAGTAGGTGCTTAAGAATTTCACTAATTAATTACTCATTTCTTTCATCATTAAACTCCTCAAAAGAGCTTTTCTTTTGCCTTTCTATTATTTCTAACTATCCAGATTCTGCCCCCATCAGATGAGACCATCTCTGCAACGTTCAGCACCCTGGTTCATTTCCTGGTCGGGGCCCTTGGTTTCCGTTATCCTGTCTTCTGTTGGGTCCTTTGCACTCTTCTTTCAATCTTTTTGGTCCTTGCTGAATTTTACTTTCAGCCACATGGAAAGCAGATTATCGCCCACATTTCTCTTAGTCCTTATTCTCTCCTTTTTTAAACTGTACACTTTGACAGTCTTATCCAGGGTCTCACTGTGGCTTGCCTGGGGATGACTTCCCAAACTAGGACTTAAGCCCCGATGCCATCCCTAATCCTTTGGGCCTGATTCTGTAGAACTAAGGGAGGAATCTGAGTGCCAGGCCGTCTCTAATGGCAGCCCCGGGTTGATGCTCGGAGCAAACGTGATTCTGGGGGAGTAGCAAGGACAAAGGTAGAGAAAGAAACATTGGGGCAAAATTGACCTTGGAGGACTGGTGTGGACTGAGTGCTTCTGTCCTGCCCAAACGTCCTATGTTGAAACCTTATCCCCCACTATGATCATATTAGAAAGTGGGGTCTTTGGGAGGTACTTATAGATAAGGTCATGAAGATAGAGTTCTTATGAATGGATTAGTGTCCCTGTAAGGTGCTTCTTCTCTCTACCAGGTGGGGACACAGCAAGAAGACTGTGTCTGTGGACCAGAGAGCTGGCTCTCTCCTGCCACCTTACCTGCCAGGGCCTTGATCTTATACTCCCCAGCCTCCAGAACTGTGAGAAATAAAATGTTTGTTGATTAATCCATCCACTCCACTGTGTTTTGTCATATTAGAAAAGATGTGCAGAGGGGAGAGACAGGTGCAGGCAGGTCTGCTGTCAGCTTGGGGTTGTTCTCTCAAACCCTGAGTTCTCACCATGGCGTGGCTCTTACACAGGTTTGGGTACTGCTTGTAGGGTCAGGAACAGTACACATGTACCGACTTCCACGAAGCATTGCCAGATCTTCCACTGGGACCTCCTGGCTCCTTCCTCCAGACTCTCTTGGCATTTGTTCTGCAGGGCTCTGCACTTGGCTCACTTCTTTGAACTTCCTTTTTCACTTTGCTGCATGATTTCATCCACTCCCATAGCTTGAGATATTATTTTTAGGTTGACAACTGTCAAATATGTACCTCGAGCCTAAACTCCAGACTTGTGAATCTACTCACAGGTAAATTGAATAAGAACTTAAAGTCAGCATGCCCCGACTGAAGCTGTTCTCTTCTTCCCAAGCTGACTCTGTTCTGCTCCCTGCGTTCTCTCTGCTGGATGATGACACCATCGGCCATCCAGGCCAGAGACCACTGAGTCATCTCTGCCTCATCTGCTTCCTCTACCTGGAAGTCAGTTTCCCTCTTAATCATGTGTCAATTTGCTCACACTTTTCCTGCTCCACTGCCAATTTCTTGGTTATTCTTCATCTTCTCTCGCCTGGATATTCCATTAGTTTCCTGACCAGTCACTTGTGTCCAGTTTTACAACCTCCCGATTAGTCCTCCAATGCCACTCTACAACTTTCTTTTTAAAGTAGGAAGCCAACGATCTTTCTCCACGGTTCAACAATGACTCATTGCCTACTATCAGATAAAATTTACATGCAATGCTTGTTACACACTCTCCTTCCTGATTTGCTCTCCTCTACCTGGCCTTATTTACAAACAGTTTCTTAGTAACACCTCAAGCTTCAGCTACAGCTAATGTTAATCTCTGGAGCCCACCACCGCTGGTTCCTACACCCACACTTTCACCATCTGTGTCCACTATGTGGACCTCCTTTCCCATTATCCTTGGGGATATATCCTCCAAGCCTCAGTTCCCACCTGCTCTGTCTTCTCTTTAAAGCCTTCTTTTCCCTTTCCTTTTCTCTCTGTGATCTTCCTACATGCCTTGTACATACCTGTAATCCAGCACTGGTGGCCTGAATTGTAAGTCCTTGTTTAAGTTTCTGTCTTCCTCACTAAACTCTGAACCCCTTGGGAGCAGGGGTTTTCTCTCACAGTATCTGTCTCTTGGGCAGCTAGCACCGCTCTTCTAAAACTGTGTTCCTTGGAAGTCAGTCCTGTGAGTTCTTAAGAGGCGTTCTTCCAAGGAGAATTTATAGTCAAATACATTTAAGAGAAACTGCATATTCACAACACGTGTGAGCTCAGGAGGCCTTTCAGCAGAAACCTGTTTGATCTCGTTTAACTTTGTTCCTCCCAACCCCAGGTCAGGGAAAGACCCTTAAGAAGATAGATCGATCGATCTCTCTCTCTCTCTCTCTCTCTCTCTGTCTCACACACACACACACACACACACACACACACACACCCCACACAGGGCAAGGTGCCGTGCCCAGGCAAAGGGTGATGTCAGAAAACAGAGTTTAACCCAGGCTCCAGGGTCTCTGGAAGCTCTCAGTCTCTCATGTTAGAAAACGGCCAGCTTAACCCTCCGAAGGAAAGTTCCCTGGTGTCCTATTGCCTCCAGGGACTGAACATCAGGATTAAGTGTAAATACCAATATGTGTTGTTATTCAAAGAAGGTCAAGTCTCCAAGATGTTTTTTTCTCATATGCATTCCTGTGGTCAGACTCAGCTTTGAACTGGCCATCCTCCGACTCACTTCATGTCATTATTATCCTGTGTTGTTTGAGTTTTCCTGGCATGTCCTAATGGTCTCCAGTTGCAATACTTCAGGCTTCCTGAGGGCAGGCACTACCATTTACACTGGACTCCAAAATCCCAAGCACATAGTGGTATTCACCAAATGTTTATGGAAATCAGTAAACACAAGCATACTTTATACTTCCTATCTGCTTTGAGGCAGCAGAGACACAGATGAGGTGGCCCAGAAGCTCATCTCCGGGACTTGGAGACCCTGTGGCGCATTTTCTGCAGCTCCTGAGGTTGTGGGGGGTGGGAGGTGCAGCCTTTTTTCACCACTTCCACCCAGAAGAAATGGAGTTAGCTAGTTCTCTTTAACTCTCAGACCTGTGGAAAGGAGAAAGGAGCAGGGCGGCATCTCAGACTTGGGTATATACAGCATGTCCCATCAAAGTAAGCCAGTTGTTTTATAGATATTGGGCTACATTTGCAAGTTTTGCATAGGGGCAGCAGCAGAGATTAGGGGCAAATGGTATGTTGATTGCCTGGGCAGGAATCCTGGCTTCACCACTTGCTAGCTTTGTGGCTCTGGGCAGATGACTTGAGTTCTCTATGCCTCAGTTTTCTCATCTGTAAAATGGGGGTGATAATGACAGTTCCTCCCTGCTAGGATTCTTATGAGGACTCAAAGTGTTACTATTTATGTAGTATTTATAAGCATGCTTGGCATGTGGCAAGTACTCTAAAGCAGTGACGATAGATCAACCAGATTATTAATAGTTTCTATGTGGGGCCAGATCCAGGGTCAGACAATGGATAGTGGCGAGATAGTACAGATTATAACATGCACAGTGCCAGCACCTACTATTTAGAAAGCAGCAATAAAAGCTACCACTTCTATTATCTGATTCCATCCTCAAAATAAATTACGAAGTGGGCATTATCTCCATGTTTATGAAAAAGACAGGATCAGAGGTTAATATGCGCAATGCCGCACAGCTGCATGTTAGGCTGGAGGTGGGCCCAAGTTCACGTCTGTCCCACTGCCAGGCCCAGTTCCTCCCCATCAAAAGACATGTTCACTCCTCAGGAACATTTAGCTTAGAGGCAAACCAGTACATCCCCATGACTTACTGGTCAGGAAAAGGTTCATAAACCACTTAAACTGGGCCAGGCAGGTGGCTCACGCCTGTAATCCTAGCACTCCAGGAGGCCAAGGCAAGTGGATTGCCTAAGCTCACAAGTTCAAGACCAGCCTGAGCAAGAGCAAGATCCCATCTCTAAAAATAGCTGAGTGTTCTGGTAGGCACCTGTAATTCCAGCTATTCAGGAGGCTGAGGCAAGGGTTGAGCCCAAGAGTTTGAGGTTGCTGTGACAAAGTGAGATTCTGTCTAAAAAAAAAAAAAAAAATGATAAAAATAAAAACCACTTAAACCATACAATTCCTCTCATAATCAACCTGTATGTTCAGAATTAATTGGTATTTTTATTAGAAAAGTTAAACTGACACATGACTTTTTTTTTTTTTTTTTTTCAAATAAATAGGAAGTTTCTTTTCTCCTTCATTTTCTGCATCTCCTCTTGTCCCCAAAGTCTTGGGTAGTATTTCAAAAATGACCTGTGTATTTGTAAATATCTTTTAAAAATAATATGCAGAAATGAGATTACACTTTATACATGTTTTGGGTGACTTCTTTGGATTCTTTAGCATTTATCTAACTCCAAACACTCATTCTTAGAATTATCTGGGGTAGTTATGGGGTGTTTTTAGTGAAAGTCTACTAACAGTGCCTTCAGCTCAGGGGTGCAGTCTGCACAGCCAGAGCCCTGGTCTCACGGTGCCTCACACCCTCACCGTAGAAGGGACCTCGTAATGTGCAGCTAGCTCTTCCAGGCACAAGAGCAGGGCCCTGTGGCTGCAATGTTTGAATATCTTTTTTATCTATCAAGGCTTTTTCTTGAAACAGGAGTTTCAACATTCAACATAGCTTTCCCAAACTCCCACCTCCATGCTCGCCCCTATCTCTTGCTTTCTCTCTCTCTCTCTCTCTCTCAGCCTTTCCTTTCTCCCACTGTATGGAAAATTCCTGCATTCTTTATTTCCAGCAGAACAGAGAGCCTCACACAGGGAGGGGGAATGGTGGGTCAGCACCCTACAACTGACTCCTGAACACAGGACATTGGAGCTGGAGGCCCAGAGATTGTCCATTGGACAGACAGGAAAGCAATGCTCCGAGAGGATCAGAAACTTCTGTAACTGCAGGCCAGAGGGAGACTCAGGATTGTCTGAAGAAAGGGAATATCAGGGGCATAGGGCTCTATGTAGGAGGATGGATGGCAGGTGTCACAAACTTGGAATTAATTTAGAGATAATTATTATGATATCCATAATATTTTTCAACTCACCATTCAAAATATGGGATTATACCTCAATTATATGTTTCTTTCTTGAGAGGATACTTCTTTCAGAAATGATCTATGCACTTATAAATATTTTTTAAAATGCATATGGAATCATACTTTCATAGTCATATAAACCTCATTGCTCTTATTCTTAATGTGCAGATGTACAGAAGAGAAAAAGAAAGGAGGTGGGTGGGGGCAGAGACACAGAGAGGGGGAGAGTCAGCAGCTGGCCACAAGAATCCCCTGGACGCCTGCCTGTGCTTCTGTCAGCTCCACTTGGTTGAACTTCTATTCAGTATTATTACTGAGGTCTTATTGTTAAGAACATGTTCTTTGGGGTTCCTGCTTATCTCCAAGCTGAAGAAAAAGTGGGTTTCTTTTTTTTCTGTTTGCTTTTCCAACCTTCAGCTTCCATGACCTTAAAAAAAAGAAAAAAAAAGAAGTACAAGAGAATTGAGCTGGTCTAAAAGCAGCCTGTTTGCAACCTGATGCCAGACCTGGAAGGCAACCAGCTAAAGCTTGGTGTAGGGTTCTCTAAACACATTTCAACAATTTTTCCAAGTGGCAATCGGTTTCTTTCCATTGAAACACTTGACGCTGTATTAACAGCACATTTCCTAAACTATTGAAAGAGCGGTGGTAAAATGGTATTTATACGCGTGTATGTCAGGAGCGGAAAGACAGAGCTATGGCATTTTTCTTATTTTGAAGCTTGAGACCTTTTAATATTCCTTGCATGCAGCCAGATGCATTTTTTAAGGTTAGAATTAGTGAACATGGAATTCTCATAGTCCATAGCTTTTTATTAAGGTTGATGCTTGATGAACCAGATGACCTCTAACATCACTTTCTGCTTTTAAAGTTTATGATTCTCTATAAAAAGAAAAGTGAATTATGTGAATCAACTCTGCAAACAAATATTTTGTTTATTTCAGAGAATCTACTGTACATATGTAAAGATATATATAGTAATATTCATTGTTTTAACTGAAGCCACAACTTTCTTTGTCAATGTTGACATAATTAGTGGTCTTTGTGTATGAGAATATCATGGAAAAATACAGATGAAACGATGGTTTCTTCCAAGCCTAAGTGGTAGAATTATGTGATTTAGATTGTGGAGTCAGGACTAATCTCATAGGGTTTTGAAATCCCTCCCTCTCATCCTCTCTAACCACCCTTTCCTCTTTTATCTAAGGAGGGAGAGTGAGATAGGTAAATACTACTGGGTTTCTGAGAGTGGAAGGAAATGAAGTCTGACGTTGAAGGTCCTACTTTAATGCCTATGAGTAATGAAACATTAATTATAGTGTTAAATAAATCTTGGGGAGATTTCAAAGCAAAGCCTGCTCTTTTATCACTCCACTGGTTTAATATCCAGGGAGTCCCAGCCTATCAAGGGCAGTTCCTTCTCACTGGCTGTCCTCAACAGTCCAACCCAAATAATGGCATTTCAGTCTTCCCAAAGTGCGTTCAAAGCACCCCCTCCCCAAGACCTTTCACATGCCACCTTGTAAGTTTGCCTCCAGCAGCCCTCAGCAAAATTCCCTGTTCTTCAAGCCTCTACAGCTGCTGCACCTCCTGACTGGCATTTTCTTAGTCTGACCAATACTGGGCTTCCCTCCACCTGACCCCACCCCACCCCCGCCCTTCTGGGCCCCAGTCACAGTGATTGCCTTTAGAGTTTCTCTTGCTGCCTGGGCCCAAAGCACCACTTCTACCAATGTCTTCCCCGGCACAACCATCCTTGCCCTCCTTTGTCTATACACACAAAAGCCACACCCATCCAGTTACCACCATGTTCTCCACCAGAACTTCTGCTGCTATCTCTAGGATAATGGTTCCTACCCCCAGGGGACATTTATTAATGTCTACACATTTTTTGGTTGCCATCATTTGGGGAGGTGAACGCTGCTGGCATGCAATACATAGAAGGCAGGGATGCTGCTCAACAACTTCCAATGCCAAGGCAGCCCCCCACAGCCACGCATTATCCAGCCTCAATGTCAATCAACATGCTGAAGCCAAAACCCTGCTGGAGGAGACAGCAGAGGCCTTTATTCTCCTCTTGCACCTTTGGCAGAAAGACAAAAATGGAAAAAACAAAGCACAGTCTTTCCTCCAGGCACACACCTGGAGCTCTCTGCTCCCTTCCCCTCATCTCAGCTCAGGCTTGGACAAAACAAGCGTGATCTTGTACAACCAGCCTCCCCGTTCACCGCGTGGGTCTTTCTCTAACCTGGGCAGGGCCTGGACAGAGAGGCTTCATCTGGGCAGAAGAACTCTTTCACGACAGAGGTTCTCAACCCTAGCTGCACATCAGATTCCTGACTTTTAACATTTTTTAAATATTGAAAAGATGGATATTCAGAATTCAAATCAAAGTGGCCTGGGATGGGGCTTGGGTGGTATCTTTTTAAAACTCCCCTGGATAATATTAGCTGGAGCTAATAACCCCTTGGACTGGCCACCTGCTCACTGGGGGAGAGAGCAGACTTTCTCAGAGAACTGTATAAAAATGTTCTTCCAGGGTCTCTCAGTGCTAAAGGATCTCAGACCTTCCAAGAGGAGGGAAGTCTTTTACCTGTGTGGTCAGTCTGGGTCATCTGGGCAAATAAAGCCTATTTGATACTCTTTGTTAGAGTCTTCCTATATCTTGAACTGGCAGATAGTAGGTAGCAGGCAGGGATGCTGCTTATTTATAATAATAAATAATTTTTAATACTTATCAAAATTAGGAAAAAAGGCTAAATCAAAGATTAAAAGCCATGTTCATAATTAAGCACTCTATACTAGCTGCTTGTTTGTCTTAGGGGAAAAAATGCTTCTTTCCTCATTTAGAAAGGTAAAATAATCCTAAATTAAAGCTTTGAGGTGAATTATGGCTTACAAAGAGTAACAGGCTAGCATCATAAACCATAAACATTGTCTCTATGAAATATGACCACTCTAAATCTGTACATTTCTCCCTGTTTCAATACAATGGAGTCTTCACAAGGCAAATTAATCTAGCATTAACCTTGGAATATTGCCCTCCCCTTACTGACGAAAATGATAAAACAAAAATACCCGTACTTTCAATGCTTCAGAATCTTCATTAAGTTTTCCGTAACTTAAGTAAACCATAACTAATTTCTCTTTCTTTTTCAATTCCTTAGCCACACACTTAGCATTCTATAGTACAATGACAGTTGGACCCCAAGATGAGAAATCTGAATTCGAGTCCAGGCCATAGAACTGCTTTATAAAGACAATTAACTTCCCTGCGCTGCTTCTTCATCGGTAAAGTGATGGTATACCAGGTGACATGGAAGAGCTCTGCCATGTTTGGGAATTAGTGAGAAAACTGATTACCTGCCTTGAGATCTTGACAACCCTCAGTAAAATGAAGTGTCTGTTTTCTGTCTTGTAATATAGTGCAAGAGCATGGTATGTATCAAAAGGCTGTGTATAACATATTATACACACACGTATCTATCATTTAACAAACATTTACTGAGCACCCTTTGCAAAAGAAGCAGAATGGTGCCATGGAGAATGCCAAGAAATAGCAATGATATCTTTAAGATTTTACTACCAAAAATTATAATTTAATCTAATTTAACTGTTATATCAGATAAAAATATTTAGAAGTACCAGTTGGTATGTAATCAGAGACATGGTCATTTATTAGAAATCTCTTGGTTGAATTAGGTCCTAACCTAATGAATATCACAAATAACAGTGCCGATATGCTTAAGGCAAAGGTGGGACTTTTTCTTCCTTTATGTAATCTACAGTAACACACTACATTAACATTCAGTTAATAGTATATTCGTAATGTTGTACTTCTCTTCTAAAAAGGGCCCCCAAATTATATAAGTTGATGTCTCACAAAATCTGGATTTGTGGCTGATTGGGAAAACTAGGAAACAGAACATGTAAGCAAATTCACCAAAGGTCTGAAGTCTCTGAGTTTATAGATTGGCTGCTGACGGGGTCTCCTAATACTTTCTTTGTGCTGGGTCAACTGGAAGTTGTGGGAAATCATACTCTTCCAAGAAAGGCCTAGGGGAAGACTAGGAAAATGTGTCAAGGCTAGCCGTGACACCCCTCTGTCCATCAGCACACCTTGTGGGCAGCTGGCTGTATGGAATGACCCAGCCAACCAGGTGGTTGACCCCATGTGCTTGAAAAAGGGGAGAAAGAGTACAAGGGGATAGGCAGGACAAATGAAAATGTGGATCTCTTATTCAAAAAAGGTTAAGAATTTCAGGGCAATAACCACAGAGCATAAAACCAGGAGTGAAAAGGACCAAGAATCAGTGCCCAAGCCATTGTCAGAACCAGGCCTTCTAAGCCCAGAGGCCTATTGAGCACCACCACTCACATGCCTGGGAAGTTAGCCCTGGGGATGGGGGAAAACTTAGGGGAAGGGTGGTCACATTTAACAGAGCCAAGATGTCAAAATGGTTTGATTACTATTACTGTGAATTACAATTGAATCAGTGAACAGAAAATTGAAAACACCATTGTCCTTCGCCATTTCCTTAAATCGTTTAGCTCTATGCTACTGTAGAGAGGTTGTCGTTCCAACAACACCAGATACACTTGAAAGCATCTCCAGGCGTCCTCAAACTGTTTAAACAGGGGACCAGTTCACTGTCCCTCAGACCGTTGGAGGGCTGGACTATAGTTTAAAAAAAAAAATTATGAACAAATTCCTATGCACACTGCACATATCTTATTTTGAAGTAAAAAAACAAAACAGGAACAAATACAATCACACCGCCTCATGTGGCCCGTGGGCCGTAGTTTGAGGATCCCTGCTAGACTTTCAGTTTTTATATCTAGCTACTCTGGTTGGCACAGGGTTAACTAACTGCTTTATTTGCAATTTATTTATATTGAAGATGAAATGTTAAGTTCACACAGGGTAAAATAAAAGGCCTTTCTATAAACATGCAAACAAACGCAAGTGTTCGCTGCCAAAAATATCCAAACAAACCAAATCAGGCAAGAAATATCTCCTCAGCTTAAACTGTATGGTTCTTCCACATGGCCTCTTCAATAGATGAAAGGAAACCCTGAAATTCAAGACCAAACTCAATCAAATGCTAATTTAATGTTGTTCCTTAGTAGACAGAAAGTTTAAGGGAGATTTGCCACTCATCTGGGTAGTTTGAGCACTGTGGACACCCAGGGTACAAACTGAGGCAAAATAAATCTGCTAAGGATTGGAATTGGCTGGTATCTTGTCAACAGTCTTCAGAGGCATGTGAATACCATCAGAGTTTCGCTCATGCTTGTTTATTTACATGCATTTATGAAGCCTAATGGAGAACCCTTTTATAGAAAAGTAAATTCTCTTGAGTACAATATACCTGCACATGCTTCTACATGAGTTTCTAACGTGCAGGTATTTGTCATCTGTGTGATGTTTTAGAGAGGGTAGAAGCAGGACCTGCTCGCCCCTGTTTCCTAGACATGACAGATGCATTACTTTTAAGAACATGTGCACCTGGCGTGATTGATTGTCACCAGGCAGACCAGTCCAAGTCAAGCCCAGGAACTGGAGGCAAGCCTGTATTGCACCTGTGCCAGCTCAGTGGCCCTTGAAACTGGTGGAACGAGTTTGGTGCCCACTTTGATCTGTGCACCTGAAACTCAGAGCTCCCACTGAGAGGAGAGTTTATAGGACCGTGGTTGTGGTTCTGGTATCTTCTGAGAAGGGAAGAGATGAAACTGGCATTTTCCTTTCACTCATTCCTCCCGGTATAAAAGGAACCAGCAAGCCTATGAATTACACTGCTCTATGCTAAGAGGGCGTTGCCCTGGCAACCCCCCTCATTTCCTCGCTAATTGTTCTCCAGCTTCTGGGAGGATGGTGGTGGGCTGTTCCTTGCTTATGCTCCCCTGGAAAGGCAGATGGGGAGATGGAAACAGCATCCACAACATGTTTACTGGACACAAAAGCCTGGTCCTGTACCAGGACGAGGAGACTAGGTTTTACCCCCGCCTGTTGAGTAACTGAGTTGTGCTCTGGCCTACTCCATGGATAAGATACAGCTGAAATCGACATGATATGTAAACAAAGCCCAACACTTATTCTGGGAAATCTTGAATCAATTTATTAAGATACATTCTGCATAAAGGTCAGTTTTCTCACTTATCTACAGGAAGGAAATCACTAGAAGAACATTCCTTATTGATTTTGCAAAAGAGGAGGCTAGAATATCCTTCCCATATTTGTTTATGTGGAATGTCACTACTGATCAGAGTGACACAATTGGGATGAGGCACTAGAAGCTGGTGACTCCCACTGCAGTAATAATGTGCACCAAGCCCAGAGCCAGGTGGCTGGGTTCAAGTCTTATCTCCATTCCTTTCTAGTCATGCTGGTTTCTCAGAAGCAGTTTCCTCATCTATAGAATGGGGTCGTTGATATCATCCTCTGAAGGGGCTGCTAGTTTCCTTCCCAGCTCTGCTCTCCTTTCTTCCTCTATGAGTACTGTAATTTTGTCCAGTTTAGTGATATTTCCAATTAGAAAAACTAATTCAATTCCCAGACCTCAACAAATGTTCATGTGACGCAGTTCTGGGAAATGAACCATTAAAAAACCAGGTGATATGATGGGGTTGTTCCCACAGAAGCAGATTCAACTGGCACATGCCGTGGCTCTTCACATCCCCCAGGCCTAGAATGTAATTCAGTACCCAGCCATGGAGCAGCTACTGAGGAATGAGGTCACACACTAAGGGCAAGGGAGCAGGTGGGATTACAAAGCATTACTCTTTGAGCAGCTGCACATATAACAGATAGCCTATTCCTCCAGTCCTTGTTATATGAGTAAAGAAAAAGAAGAACCCCCTTAAGTTAAGCCACAGGAAGCTAAATGCAGTCCTAACTGATATTCTACCTAATAAGGCCAGTGTGAAGAATTTATATCAATAGTGATCAAAACAGCATGGTACTGGCACAAAAGCAGAGAAGTAGATGTGTGGAACAGAATAGAAAACCAAGAGATGGATCCAGCTACTTACCATTATTTGATCTTTGACAAGCCAATTAAAAACATTCAGTGGGGAAAAGATTCCCTATTTAACAAATGGTGCTGGGTAAACTGGTTGGCAACCTGTAGAAGATTTAAACTGGACCTACACCTTTCACCATTAACTAAGATAGACTCTCACTGGATAAAAGATTTAAACTTAAGACATGAAACTATAAAAATACTTGAAGAAAATGTAGGGAAAACTCTTGAAGGAATCGGCCTGGGTGAACATTTTATGAAGAGGACTCCCTAGGCAATTGAAGCAGTACCAAAAATACACTACTGGGACCTGATCAAACTAAAAAGCTTCTGCACAGCCAAGAACATAGTGAGTAAAGCAAGCAG
>CAUYPK010062007.1:0-23693 GCA_963574355.1 Loris lydekkerianus
ATGTTCCAGCTTCATCCATGTAAACATGAAAGAGGTAAAGTCTCCATCTTTCTTTAAGGCTGCATAATATTCCATGGTGTACATATACCACAATTTATTAATCCATTTGTGGATCGATGGGCACTTGGGCTTTTTCCATGACTTAGCAATTATAAATTGGGCTGCAATAAACATTCTGGTACAAATACCTTCATTATAATGTACTTCTACACTGCTGGTGGGAAAGCAAATTAATACGTTTTTTTTGGGGAGATGTTTGGAGAACACTTAGAGATTGAAAAATAGACCTACCATTCAATCCAAAAATTCCTCTACTAGGTATATACCCAGAGTTCAAGGCTGTGTTGTTCCAACCCCGAGGTGCTTGTATTATCTGTCTTCCTCCCACCTCTCAGTCTTCCTAGTTTGTAGGTTATGTTATATTCAGCATTTTTAATTATATGAGGGAAGACTTGGGGTGACTCGGTCTTGGTCAGAACTGGAAGTCTGGGCCAGCTATTTAAAACTTCTTTTCTCTTTCTTTCTTTCTTTCTTTCTTTCTTTCTTTCTTTCTTTCTTTCTTTCTTTCTTTCTTTCTTTCTTTCTTTCTTTCTTTCTTTCTTTTTTTGAGACAGAGCCTCAAGCTGTTGCCCTGGGTAGAGTGCCATGGCATTACAGCTCACAGCATCCTCCAATTCCTGGGCTCAAGCGATTCTCCTGCCTCTGCCTCCCAAGTAGCTGGGATTACAGGTGCCCGCCACAACGCCCAGCTATTTTTTGGTTGCAGCTGTCATTGTTTGGAGGGCCCAGGCTGGATTCGAACCTGCCAGTTCAGGTGTATGTGGCTGGCGCCTTAGCTGCATGTGCCACAGGCGCCGAGCCTAAACCTTACTTCTTATTTCAGACCTCAGATCAGGTTAGTCACCACCTGCCAGAAGAGGCTTAGGGATGTGTGGGTGATAATCAGGCTGATGGCCATTCTGAGATGTGTCACCTTTCTATCTACCATGAGAGACTTTTCAAGGTGCTTTCGTATCCACGATTTCCTCTGATCCTCGTGACAACCCGGTGAGAAAAGTACTATTGTGACTATCGCCATTTTATAAATGAAGAAAGTGATAAGCCCAGAGATTAATGAGCTTGAGAGCTGCAAAACTAGCATTTGAGCCCAGACCTCCAGGCTGTACGTTCATGCTGTATCATCTATTAGATATTTTCAGAAGGGCCACCAGCCTGATTTCTGGGTTGCCAGCCTTCTTTTTGACAGTGGGCACTGGCATTTTCTAGCCTGCCTTCTGCCTCACTTGCTCTGTATCTGGTCAATTGGTCAGCAGGGATTTCCTGATGCCCAGCACCATGACTGCACAGTGAATGGGTCCCGAAGGGCCACTTAGACCTCAGTCATCTCAGTCAATTCAGACCAGCATCAAGGGGCTGGGGGTGGGGGAGGGAGACTGACAGTTTGTGTTCCGTAGAGGCTGCAGCTGTGGAGATTTAGCAGAAATGTTAACTGGGGCCCGGACCTGTGTAGTCACACAGTATTCTGTGCTCGGAGGGGCCCCGAGCCTGGTTTAATGCTCTGCAGTAGCCATCTTGAGATTCCTAATAAATTTTGAACAAGAAGTTCCACATTTTCATTTTGCACTTGATCTTGCAAATTATGGTGCTGGTTCTGGCTGGGGCCTATTGTAGCGAGGCCTCTGGGAGCAGAGTTTATTCTCTCAGCAAAGAGCAGTGGAACCTGCAAAGTTATGGCCTTGCATGAAGGGTCTCCAAGCGTGAAATCTGCTCCTTCGAATTTCACACCACACTCCTATTCCCTCATACTCAGCCAGGCTTAGCGACCTGTGTTATTCCCTGGGGAACAGTCTCCTGGGTCTCCTTGAACTGGGAGTCCCACCACCTCGTCTCCAAATCTTGGCTGGATTGTTCAAACCTATTAGACCATTGCTAGTTCTTCTTTCAAGAGATTTGTGTCAGACTAGAGAGAATACACTTGATTTATATAGAGAGCTTTCCACCACACATCATCAACTTCTTTTTTTCTTTTTTAAGAGACAGACTCTCACTTTGTATCCTCAGTACAGTGCCGTGACATCACAGCTCACAGCAACCTCCAACTTCTGGGCTTAGGCGATTCTCTTGCTTCAGCCTCCCAAGTAGCTGGGACCACAGGCGCCTGCCGCAACGCCTGGCTATTTTTTGTTGCAGTTTGGCCAGGGCTAGGTTTGAACCTGCCACCCTTGGTATATGGGGTTGGCGCCCTACTCCTTGAGCCATAGGTGCCACCCATCATCTCCTTTTCTATTGAAAATTTTGAGACAATTGTATATGCACATACACTTATAAGAAATGGTATAGAGTGATCCTGTTCACCCTTTCTCAGCTTCCTCCAAAGGTAACACTTTGCAAAACTCAAGTATAATATCACAACTAGAATACGGCCATTAGTACAATTCACTCAGCTTATTCAGATTTCCCACTTTTACATTCATGTGTGTGTATAGATTCAGTTGTATATAATTTAACACATT
This sequence comes from Loris lydekkerianus, assembly GCA_963574355.1. Classification (NCBI taxonomy): domain Eukaryota; kingdom Metazoa; phylum Chordata; class Mammalia; order Primates; family Lorisidae; genus Loris; species Loris lydekkerianus. The sequence continues at coordinate 2,514 of CAUYPK010062007.1, forward strand.
AGGTTCACGTACCTATCCCCTGAGTGAAGATACTTCTATCACCATACCCACCTTCCTCCTACAACACAGCACATCTCCCCCAACCCCTGCCAAACACCAATCTATTCTCCATTTCTAAATCTAGGACATCTAGGACCTTTCCAGTTTTGAACATATGTTCCTCTCAAGGATTCTTAGCCATTTAAATGCTCAAAAAGGCAAAATTTGTCAAGAAAAGTCTTCGGATCCCTTATTAGTCAATGGTTATTTTCAGTTTTGAGGCAATCTGGTCTAGCAGATTACAAGGGGGCTTTGGAGTTGGAAGAATTGTTTTTTTGGAAATAGCCTTCACTATTTTCTTCCTGTGTGGCCTGAGGCTGGTTACTTAACACATCCACCCCAGCAGGTCCCCCCTCTCTGTTAACCAGGAAAACGAATCTCTCTGCCGCAGAGTTGTTTTTGTAAAGATTAAATGAGATAGCGCAGGAAAGCTCTAAGTACTCCAGGGCTTTCCATACCTATTTAGTTTCTTTTTTCTTCCTACCAACTGAAGAGGAGGAAGGAGCATAAGATAGTGAAAAGATCGAATCGCAGAGTTTTTAAAATATACTTTTAATACTCCTAAGTATTTACAATGATGGGAAAATAGGACAAGAATAACTATACAACCCGGACTTATAATTAGCTTAATGAGGTTTCTAAAGAACTGTAAGAGGAAACTGGGAAAACTTTGCAGTAAGTCAAACAAGACCTCCCCCATCCTCCACTCCCTCTCCCATCATGGAGGAGGCTTAATTAGTTTAGCAACATTTTTCTTTCAAGATCCAGCTATAACAAGCTACAGCCTCCCTTAGTCTCTTAGTCCAATATTTCAAACATCCTAAATTAGTGGAGGCCAGATGAATGGCATTTTACTGGGATTGAAAGAGCTCCTTCCTCCCATGTTGGAAATTTTTCATAATTCTATTTGTTCCTAACCCCCTCCTTATCTTTACTTCACCCTCAGGCTTAATGACAACCCTTGGCTGCCTCTTCCCATTTCATTCTAATTCTATAAGCTTTTCCAGCTCTCACAGGGCTATTTATGGATGTGTAGCTTTGACAAAGAGACACTATAACCCTTCCCCCACTTTTCCATTTAAGATGGTTCTACTTAATTTTCTAAGCTCCTGTGTGTGTGTGTGTGTGTGTGTGTGTGTGAGAGAGAGAGAGAGAGAGAGAGAGAGAGAGAGAGAGAGAGAGAGAGAGAGATCTTGAAGGAGAGAGAGGGGGAGAGAGAGGCCCATCTCAAGTGTCTTGCTAAGTTGCTGCTGAATTCCATTCTGAATGTCTGGAATTCATTGCCAAATATTTACTGTATAATTACTTGGTGCCCAGCCCTGTGCTTCACACAGTAGGGAGTAGAGAGGTGAGAGCTGCTGCTCCAAAGGAGTTTATAGTCTGAGGAAATCCAAGGATACACATGAAATATTGGTGAATGTGTAACTAGAATCTTGTGTGATACGATACTGATTCAAAGTGAGAGGATGATTCCGAGAGAATGGAGATCAGTGAGAGAGGAAGAAGGCCTTATTGAGAAAGTAAGGTTGGAGAATCAAAGGCTAAGCAAGACCTGAGTAGATGGAAGGGAGGGTGAGAAAGGGCAGTCACAGCAGGGTGGGGGAGTGGCATCTTGAGCAGTGTTGAATCATGCCAAGGTACCAACACCCATTTAGAATGATCTGTGGCTTTGTACTTAACTGTTGCCCTACATTATTTTTCTCCATACCACCTTGCACAATGCTTCCTAGCTTGTAAGTTCTGGGTCACCTCCATTCCTGACTTTTTGTCTTGTCTTCTATGTATGGCCTTACCTACTGTCACCTATTACCAATGCTAAGTTCTCTGAGGCTGACCCTTCCTCAGCCACAATTCATGCCCAAGACTTGCATGACGTCTGATCCAAAGCGTCACTTCTGCCCACCCTTTCCCGGCCCTGAGTTTCCTACCTCAGCACTAGCCCAGTGGTGGTTGTGTCCTTGAGAATTTTGCCCTGAGAAATGGAGAAATGGAAAGCAAAAGCCAGCTAGACCAGCACCCAGCAACACATAGTGTTAAAACCAATCCCTTGAAGGAGGAAGGGCGTTGATGACCAAGCAGAGGGGTATGGATTTGATATGGTCAGAGATCAACAACCACTGTAACCATTTATTTCAATTACTAGGGACAGAGGTTTCCTTTGACTAATATTGAGAAACTAGAGCCCTTTTGTTGACAAGGCAAATGAGTTGCTTCCCCTGATTTAAAAAAAAAAAAAAAAAAAAAGTTCTGCTGACTGCCCAGTGAAGCATATTTTTGTGTTAACCAGTCCAACAGGGAAGACATCCAATAATCCTCCCAAAGTGTTGGTTGAACTCCACCCACAGTGGCTCAAGACTATTTGGTATAGAAACTGACAGTCCAACTCTCTTCTGTGGCTTCTGTTCACACTTTCACTGGCCTTGGGGGGATTGTAAACGCAAAAGAGGCAAGCACTGTAGTCAGCTGGCCAAAACCAAAGGGCACTGCCCCACACTGTGGAGCCATACTAGACCAATGTACAGCTCTCCCTGCCCCCCCCCCCACTGGTATGCTGGGTGCAGTTGGCTTTTCTCCCTCCCTTGGGAGCTCAATTTTACAATCTAGGATGGAAAGTGCCCAAAATAGAGAAAATGAGGCTGGAAATGAGTCTGGAGGAAACAAAAGAACAGAACCCAAGACTTGAGGGAAGGCTGAAATGAAATTATTCAGAATCTATAGCTATGCTTTGCCATTACACCTACAAACTTTTAAAGGCGGTCAGTTTAAGATAAGTAAAATGTACCATTTTATCCCCATAATGGAACAAAATAGTAGTACAAACTGAAAACTTCCACAAAGTAAACGTATAGCTGATCTGTCACTCATTAAGGGCTGTGATCACATTTCTTATTGCTCACCATCATATCCCTAGTACTTAGAATAGTATCTGGCACATAGTAGGAGCTCAGTATATGCTTGTTGAATGAGTTAATCACAGTAGTAATAACAATGACAGCAAGTAACATTTGTTGAGCCTCAATTATATGTCATGCACTGTTCTACATACTTCATATGTATTAACTGGCTCATTTAATTCTCACAGCAAACTTCCAATATAGGCCCATTTTTATTTCCATTTCACAGAGCAGAAAACCAAAGATCAGAACGACTGTGCCTTGCCATAGGGTATACAATTAGTAAACAACAGAGCTTGAAAGAATAGTTATTAGGGCAAGGCAGGAACACTCTGGCCATCTCTTGATCATTTGTGGTCTCCATGCTCATAATGATCAACCAAGCAGACTATGAGGCAGGCCAAGGTAGAAATTCTTATGCTTTACTATTTTCCCTGCCTGAGATGCCATCCTTGGTCTCCTCCCTCATGTCTCCTTTCTTACTGTTGGGATCCTACTCATTCTTCAAGATCCAGTTCAAATTTTACTTCTTTTACAAAGCCTGCTTTGAACACTCTTGCTAGACAAGCTCTCTCCCACTTTGGAACTCACGTAGCATCCATAAGACCATACAATTCATTTGGCACTTGAAAGCTAACCCCCCCCCCCTTTTAACCCCTGATTAAAAGCCAGACTTTAGAGTCAAACAGGGCAAGATCTAAATCCTAGCTCTGCCAATTTACTAGGTGTGTGCCGTGGGCAATTTACTTAACCTCTCCATCAAGGAGCATGATCTTTGAACTGGAAAGAGAATTTAAAGGCCAAGATAGATGAGGAGATAATAAGGGAGTGCTTAGCTGCCTTCAATGAGTTCAAGTTTCCAGGTCTAGACAAATTACATCCGAGGCTACTGAGAGAATATGCAGATGTGATCACAGAGCCAGTCTTGGTAACCTTTGCGAACTTATGGCAAAGGGAAGACATGAGGGGTGCAAAGAGGCAAGCAAATACCCCCAAGATTTAGTGAAGATTGTTGTTGGTGTTGTGGGGTGCAAAATGTAGATCCTGGAAACTGAAGACCCATGAGCATGGCATTGATCCTTGGCGAAAGTATAGAATGCACTATTAAGCAAGTCATTTGTGAGGCTTTAGAAAGGGAGCGGAAATCACTAGGGGTAAGCATGAGCTCACTAAAGCAAGTCATGCCTAACTAAGCCCATTTCCTTTTTGGAAAGGGTATCTAAAAGGGGAGACGATGGGAATCCCAGAGCATAATATGTCTGGATTTAAGCAAGACATTTGAAAATGTCTTATGATATCTTCAGGAAGAAGATGGAAAAATAGGACTTGAGTGGTAATGAAAGTTATATGAGTTGTTTCAAGTTTAAACAAACAACCGTATTAAAAGTGAATGTTAATAAGGGGAACAGCTAAGGTTTCCCTGGACCTTGTTTCATTCAGTACTTTTATTAGTCTGATTGATCAGACATGTAGATAAAAAACATAGTATATACAGCATACACTCTCAGTGGGGATGATATTATTCTCCCTCTCAGAGGGCAAAAATTGATTCTTGAGGAGTGAAAAAAAAATCTTTTTTTTAAATATAGAATACAGATATGCATATGATACATAAACATATACGAGGTATTTCATGGAGAGGGATTAGGGAAAATTGCCTAAAATGGCTCTGTAGGAGTGATCATGGAAATATCATTGAGAAATCATGTAGAGAACATGATATTGTATAGGAGACTCTAGATCCAGACAGATCATGAGGCAATAGTTGAAATAAACAAAGCAATTACTTTCGAGGATGAATGCAAAGCCCAGTATCTAGGTGAAATTAAAAGTCAATTGTACAAACAAGAATCAATCACATAAGTAATAGTTCATGTAAAAACTACTTACATGAACAGAGGGTTTTAATTAAGCTCCAAGCTACACACAGAGCAGGTTTATGCTCGAAAGACACTCACAGGGGCGAAAGATCTGGAAACCATATCCCATGGGGCTTAGTTTAGAGGAACTGAGAGTGTTTATCCCAGAGGACAGATGACTTGGGGTGACATGATAGATATTTTAAAGGGCTATTGTGTGGAAGAGGAATGAGAAGTAGGAAGATGCTTTTAACAACTAGGAAAAACTCCCAAAGTGGAATAAGTCGCTTTACGGAGAGTGAGCTTTCCAATTTGTTGGGAAGATATTTCTGCACTGCGTAGGAGGGCAGATATGACCTGCAAGGTTCTCAGATTCTATGATTCCAAATTACGGAGGTGGAAAAGATAAGTGAAGGAGATGAGCCCAGGCAGAACATCCTCCTTTGGTTTCAAAGCCCAAATCCCTTACAACACGAGGGACGTATGCTTGAAAAATCTCTCACTCTTGGAGGGGCGCCTGCGGCTCAAAGGAGTAGGGCGTTGGCCCCCTATGCGGGAGGTGATGGGTTCAAACCCAGCCCTGGCCAAATTAAAAAAAAAAAAAAGGAAGAAAAATGAAAAATCTCTCATTCTCCAGCCAAATTGGGTGCCAATATTTTGGGCCCTGATTCTCCTGGGCTTGGGTGTTTTGTTTTGCACCCAATTTCTAGCTTGATTTCCATCGGCAAAGAAGGCACAGAAGGAATTGTAAGGAAATGCCAAGGGGGAGATCTCAGAGTCCAGAGTTATAGAAATGCTGAGATCTGTTTCATGGACGTATCAGTACAGGCCCAGTGAGTGGGGAGACATGCTTCCTTTCCTTGTGGAGCTCTACCTTGCTCATTTGTTCTCTCCCCACCCCCAAACTGTCTTAGATCCTCAACTAGGCAGAAGGAGGGTTGGTGATGAGGAGGAGCAGAGACTGATAATTTCAGGTTCAGGGGTTCACAATACACTGGTCAGGAAATCTGGGGAATGAGAAGATGGGAGCCTTCATGTATGTGGAAATGAAAAAAAAAAAACAAAAACAAAAAAACAAACGATGACGACGACTTGAAAATCATGTCCCTGGAAGTGCATCTAATGAATGTCTCAGGACAAAGGGAGCAAGACCTTGACGATGATGAAGCATAGTATTTATAGGGGTCTGAGCACCCCATTGAAGGTGTTTGGTTGGCCTTTCAGAGCAAACACAGTTATTTGCTCTTCCTTTTCCCCTAACACTGCTTGGCAGAATCTCCAGAGCCCCGTTGCTAGAAATTAGGTTTCTTACAGCGGCCCTGGAACCAAACTCCATTCACTTCCCTCCTAACACTCCCTTCTCTCTGCCCTTGGCCAAATGTTACAATGTATCACAAAGTAGCCTTTCCCCTCCTATACCTCATTAGCTGCTTTTTCACACCCACTCACCTGCTGAAGTCCTCCTCCCCATCATAGATCCCAGTATCAGGGCACAAGAACTGTGCCAACACTTCAACATTTTTCTCTGCCTGTTCCTCTTTCGAGTAATGCTCATGTCTGCGCTATTAACCCTGGGACAAAACCCAAAAAATTAGAAAGCTATCAGACCCCTTCCTGAAAGTCCTATTTCTCCTTGGAACCAGAAGTGTTTACAAGCGTGGCTTTTTGAGTTTTCCAATTAGCTGGTGAGTGGATCTGGAGTGGGCATCCCGTCGGCACATCTGGCAGGGGCGTCTTCCAGATTTTCCTCATGACTCAGGATCAGTTTCTGACTGCTAGGCGGGGCAAAGCCTCCTGAAGTTGCTGCGAGGCACCTCCCCCTGTGAGCAGAGCTTGGTACAGCCCAAATAGTTTTCAGGTTAAGAAAGCCAGAATCTTTGTTCAGCCGCACTGACTGAACAGACCTAGTGGGGTTTCCTGGCTTAAGAGCAGCAGCGGCAGCGGCAGCCTCCTGGGATAACTCAGGTGAGTAGAGACAGGACTCGCAAACTTACCCTAGAGTTTTACCTTGCTGGGTAACTTAGCATCTCAGAGAGGTGGAGAAACTTCAACTTTACAGTTAGTCGAACAGCACAGCTATAATTTTATGGTTTGAACAGAGTATGTGCGTATTATTAGCAGCTTGGAAACTTCAAAAATAATGGAATCTTTGGTTGGTTAGTTGGGGTGTGGAGGTGATTGTGGTTGTCTGGCAATGAGATTTTTCTGGAGCTCTTCGATCAGTTCTGTGTGTGTGTGTGTGTGTGCACGTGCCTGTGTATTTGCCCCCGTTACCTGAAATACCTGGTCAGCAAGGACAAATCTGGGATGGGGGTGTGAGGGGAAGAAGCCTAGCTGCTCTCAGGGATTTGTTCTGGTTTCTCCTGACCCACAACTGTGAGCAAGTTCTTGAAACGCAGGCAAAATCCTGGAGCCACACTGTGTGCAAAAGGCTTGCGAGCCCTGGCTACGGGGTGCGCACTATTGCACATGGCAGAGTGATAGCCAAGGCTTAACTCCCTGCCTGCCCAGCCCAAGGGCCCTTCTGTTCTGGTGACAGGTTGATTTTCAGCTTCAGGCCTGGTTTTGTTCCCCTCTGATTCGAGCTTTGGTTTAAACTTTCATTTGTAGCTAGGGCTTCATCTCCCAAACCCATGCCCAGTACTCTAAGTAAGGGATTCACAGGACTTCTTGGCTAGAGCTGGCCCTGGGTGGAAAACACTAGAAAGAAGCTATCATTGCACTTGAACAACTGGTTCTGAAGATTTGGGACTCTAAGTTTGGTGAAAAGCACATAGGAAAATTCAACCAATTCTATGTCCTGACAGTTACTTCTAGCTTCAGGATGAAGCATCCTGATTTGTATTAAGATTTTCTCAAAAAATATAGCTAATGCCGCATTTGCTAATCTTTGTTGGGAAATTAAGGACACTTTATAATCTGAAGGAATAAACAAAAAATGTCTTTGGGGACTATTAATTGACTCTTTCATTCCTCTGGCAGTTTGTGTGTGAGTGCAAGTGTGTTCATGTGCATGTGTGTGCAGGGTGTGTGCAAATAGTTGGATTTGAATAGCATTCTTTATTTGTCCTCAGAGTCTTCAGAAGTCTAGGCAAAAGCCTAAATACTTATGTGGTCAGGAATAGGTTAAAAAGCAGGTTTTCCAGATCCTTGGGAGTTTTCAGTTCCTAAATTAAAAGCAGAAAAAGCCCCTTTGTGACCCCCCCCCCAAAAAACACTGTTTCTTTGATTAGCCTTGATTTGAAATCATCTCACCTTCTGACAGCTTTGCAGTTCACAAACAAAACTCCTAAATGCATTCTTGCAAGAGGAGGACAATGAGAATTTTCAAAAGCAATGTCTTGCTGGGAATATATGTGTTTTTGTGTTCACTCCCTCCGCCATCTTTAAAACAATTGTGATACAAAAAAATCAGGAGGCCCTACTGCTAAAGAAGTTGTACTAAGTTATTGATAAGGGTCCATCCAGCATCACATTCTATGAAAATCAGAATTAGATTTTTGAAAGGCTGCAAAAGTAGACTTATAGGATGAGCTTCTTCGGCCAAGAGGGTAAGTCAGACAAATGGAAGAGGCGGTAAGACATTTATACTCTGACCACAACAAATAAGCAAGCGAGGTGATGGTGACATTAATCAGTTGCATGTAAGCATTCCACACTATTTATCAATTCAGCACACTGTACCCCATCAATGCATTCATGTATGCAGTCATGGTTTAATAAAGAAAAATTAAACAAAGAAGAAGAGGTGAAATAGGAGGAGAGAATGGTGGAGGAGCTGTTTTATATTCCTCTTTTAAATGTTGGTGTGTGTCTTACTTAAAGCATGTGATCGAATTTCCTCAGTTTCCACTAAAGCTAGGAAAGAGATTACATTTGCTAAAAAGCAACTGCTTCCTAATACTACTTCCCTATGTTAGCCTTACCCGTAACAATTAAAAAATATGTTTCCATACTTAATTTCACAACCACAAGGAGGTAGAGAGAGCAGTCATCATATTCCCATCGTGCTTCTGGGAAAATGGAGGGACCGAGACGTTTACACTAAATGGTGACAGTTAATATTTGACCCTGCCTCTTCTAACTACCTGTGTTCTTTTTATGATTTTGAATTGCTTTTTTCTATTTTGACAGAGTTATTCCACAATGAAATTATAAATAAAAGTATGTTGGGTTTTTTTTCTTCAAATTCCTTTGAACAGAGTCTTCTCTCTGGGTATAGAAAGCACATCATATATAAGCCAGTGAGTTGGATCAAAGGATATTTATGGTCTCTTCCAGACCCCAGAATATCTGGCTACCAGTTTGCATCTGAACAACCATGTAAAAGTTCTATGGTACATGAGTGCCCATCGCTGTAAGCTGGGACTCTGCCTGTGTGGGTATGGAAAGCACTATTCTCTGTGTAACATGTGGGTGCTGAAGTTTTTTTTCTTTTTCTTATCGAATGACCCAAGTCTCATTTCTCTCACCACACCATCGCTGGGTATAGGGATAAAGGGCGATGATTAGCTAAAGTGGCACCTATTTCATTCCAAGGCGTAGCTGGGTCTTCTCTACTCAACTTTTCTGCCAACTTTTAATTGCTTTTACCCCCCCAATATTTGCCCTATGTACAGAACCAGGGGGAGGGTGGGGGACAAGGAGAAACTAGCCAAGGACAAGGCCCTCGGAGCTGTGCTCTCTCCCCTTCTCTCCCTTAAGGGCCCTCACTTTCTGTCCCATGCACCTAAATCTGAAGTTGTTTGACTAGAGTTCTTTTATCAGATTTTTAGAGCAAAATCTGGTTTCTACGCTAAGGCTGACCCACAGGTAAGGAGGCAAGAGATTTTGCTCATAGCGTGTGCCTGGTTTCCTCAACCTTTCCAGTCCAGTGGGTAGCAAATACTCCCTCACCTAACTGCAGCTTTGTATTCTATGCAGCAGGCTCCCTCAACTTCCCCTGGCAATTCTCAGCTTTCCACACTGCGGCCCACCCCTGTCCCTTGCCTTGGTAGACACAGTCTTCCTCATATTCTTGCTCTAGTTGGTGAGTCCAAATTAAAATAATACTGCCTAAGACTATAACCTCAGGGCTAAAACCACACTCTGCCTCATCCGACCATTCATTCCACTAGCCCTCAGGTTACAGGGTCATTTTTCTTGAATGCCCACATTGCCTTTGTTAACTAGAGGCTCTCCTTGGTTTATCCCCAAAGCCTTAAGTTTTATTTTGTCTACTGACTTTCTAATATGTAATCTTTAACTTTCATGGCTTTCCCTTCTCTGTCACCATCAGGTTCCGTAGGACAGTAAGGAAGGAACATTCCCTTCTCCACACTCCTCCATTTCAGTAGGGCAAGTTGTTTATGACAAACCCAATTTATGAATTTCTGTGTTTCCAAAAGATTTCTGAGGGTTAGTGATGAACCTCAGATGGAAGGCATTCAGATTCTCCCATGATCATCAAACCATGCAAATAAAGAACCTTTTCAATATCCACCATGGCGATATATTCTAGGCAGAATGCCTCCAAGTTGGGTATTGTGTTTGCTTTGGAGAGTTTCCTCATTTGAACTAAAAAACCCTTTCTCTAAGAAGTCAGTGACCAAAAGAAGCAGTGTGGTGTAATGGAAAGCCACACACCAAACCTGGCATTCCCCAGAACCTGGGTTTGAGTGGGCTCTGCCAATTTCTAGCTGCTGCTTCTCTGAGCTGCCATTTCTGCATAGAAAATAAAGGACACAGGGCGGCACCTGTGGCTCAAAGTGGTAGGGCGCTGATCCCATATGCTGGAGGTGGTGGGTTCAAACCGAGCCCTGGCCAAAAACCACACACACACACACACACACACACACACACACTAAATAAATAAATAATCAATTAAAAAATACACAATGAAAACACTTTGTTAAAAAAAAAAGAAAATAAAATAAAGGACACAGATATCTCTACTCAACATGGCTGTTAGATTGAGAACAGGAATGGAAATGTAAGTTGTACATTTCTTTTTTTTTATTATAGATAAAAATATGCACCAAAGATGTGGCCCAACCCATTAAGTTGTACATTTCAAACAATAAATTACCACGTGAACGTTTCAGCCATTAAATTACCATTAATTCTCCACATAAGATATTTATCTGTTCAACAGAAATTTTTCTGAACAATGGTTGTGTCCCAATTCCACAATTGTCTGTGGCAGGCAATGAGACAGCTTCAGCGTGGATCTTGCATTTATGGAGTACTTTCTATTTATTTAAACTTACAGTGACACTGACCATCTCTCTAGGTACATCCATGGCGTAAGGTGGGGGGGAGGCAGTGTAGATAATCTCATTCTCCTGATGAGAAAACGGAGGCATAAAGAGAACAAGGTCATACAGCAAGTGGAACACAGGCCTCTTGTTACCTAGTCAGAAGTGGGGGTCACTTCTACTCTGTAAGACGGACAGGACTTGAGGCAGCACTTATATTCCAGCGACAGTTCAGGTTCAATAACTTGCTATTCCTTATTTACCATGTGACCCCAAAATGCAGGCACCTCCCTTTGAAAAGGCATTCTGTCAAGCTTTACCCATCTGTACTAGCTGTACTCTCTGCCTCTGAAAGAGTGTACTTGCAGGGATGTTCAACCTGTGGCCCACGGGGCCTCACACAGATTATGTGAGAACGTTTTTTGCTTACCTGCGGTGTTGGATATCATGGAAATTATGCATGGAACTTTTGTGTGTGTATTTAATGTGTGGCTCAAGACAACACTCACTTATTCTTCCAGAGAAGCCAAAATTTTGTACATCCCTGGTTGGGATCCTATTGGTTTTTAAAATCAGATCTGATTTTTGTTTTAGTTGACAACCCTCTTTATAACAGGGATTCCCTTTGCAAAGTCTTGCCTGCCTCCCCATTTGAGTAGTAAGGGAGATTTGTGGGGGCAGAGCAGGAAATACCCATTTAGCCAGAATGTTCAGGGACTAGAAGGTTCTGGCAAACTAAATATTCTAATTGTCTCAGAAAATCCCACATTTACAATCCCCAGCCTCTGGCAATTCACTGAGCAAGAGGCGCGGTAGTGTTCTGTTCTGTTTTTTTTTTCCTAAGTTCGAGCATACACAAATATTGGGGTTCATTTATAGCAGGCTCCAGGAAGAAGCCTGGGCAAACATTCAGGTTGGCTCTGATGCTGCATAACTAAAATTTATTAGTGATATTATCCATGCTTTCAGATACAATGCAATACACTTTAATATTTAAAACATGCAAGCTGACTTAAATCTCATGACAGAAGGCACTTTAGTACTTTGCAGTGTCCCCACAGTGCTCAGTTTGAAAAGCCACTATCAATAAATAATTCAATGAAAAATTATGTTTATTTTCAGCCTCTGAGACCTTGGATTCAGACAAAAGGTAAGGTTGTTGCACATACATTGCAAAAAGTTAAATTAAAAACATCTTGTGATTATCAAATCGGGAAGCTTCTTCACCAGAGAGGCATTTCAGTATGATACTGAATGGACGTGAAATGAACTAGTAGAGAGATATGATCAATATTATATTTTTAAACAAAATAGCAGTGGCCTCACAGATATACCACACAGATACTCTTTAACATGCCAATGTGCCAGTGTATCATTTTGGTTTTTTTCCAAATGCCGTCTACTTTTTAGCAGACACTTTGAAGACCTTAGTCAGGATTTTCGTTTCAACCCTCCTGTGATCATATAATATAGACAGTTATTCCTAAAATATATATTTGAAATAGTCGATTCCATATACACTTGGCAACCTTATTTATATTGAACGTCAACAGAGGATCATTAAAATCATTACACATCTATCACTGTGAATCAAGCAGAGGCATTGAAAATCCCATTATCACAAAGCTATTTAAAATCAAATTTGCCTTTTTCAAATTATCTTCATAAAAAACTGTTGTTAAGGGCATTTGAGTGTGGGGCATGCTGATAGGCATTGCCTGAAGAACAACTGTATTAATTCTCTGTTTAGCCATGTGAAGATTTCCCCCCCGCCTTTTTTTCTTTTCTTTCTTTCTTTCTTTCTTTCTTTCTTTCTTTCTTTCTTTCTTTCTTTCTTTCTTTCTTTCTTTCTTTCTTTCTTTCTTTTAAAGAAAAGAAAGCAATAGTGTATTGCATGGGATAAAAATCTATAGTCCATCAAATTAGTGTAATTGAATTTCAGAGTCTGCCTTTTATCACAGGCAAATGATTGTATGTTAGACTTTGAAGAAGAAAGACCAGCCATACGATCTTTCTATCTTTCCTTGTCTTTGGAGGCCATCTGCTGAAATCAGTTTCTTGCAGTAGCCTTCCTGGCCCGTAATAAAAAATGCAAAGCTCTAAAAATAATAAAAGGGATGGAAATCTGTGAAAGGACTTGTTAGCATGGAAAAGGACTGCTTCTTTCTCTCCCACAAAGTGCCTGGCTCTCTAGGGTACCAACTTATTCTAAATACAGTAAAGTGATTGGTTTTCCTTTCTCAAATTTAGACTAGTACTTTGCCTTGTAAATGGAAGATTTCCTTTTAAATTATAGCAATTCACATTTGACTAGCGATCTTCATGGTTATTTTCTATTTTTCCCAATGAGATTGTTAAGGTCCACATTGCCCCATTTGGCAGATAATAAAACTGAGTCCTCAAAATGGCTAGGTACTTTAACCAAAGCCCTGTATTAGTTAGTTGCAGAGACAGGATGTTTCTTTCCTTAAAAATACTGACTTCAATTAAAAAAAAAAAAAAATACTGACTTCGTTCAAAGCCAGCTTTGAAGTGCTTAGCTCTGTGAAGAAGTCAATGACTGCCATTTGTCTAATCTCAGGTAATCCTTGAAAAACCTGAGAACTTCTTCCTCCAAAGACAACAATTTTCCTCATTCTAGGCACAATTTGACACGATGGGTCCTCCTCTGAAGCTCTTCAAAAACCAGAAATACCAGGAACTGAAGCAGGAATGCATCAAAGACAGTAGACTTTTCTGTGACTCAACTTTTCTGCCTGAGAATGATTCTCTTTTCTACAATCGGCTGCTTCCGGGGAAGGTGGTGTGGAAACGTCCCCAGGTAACTTTCTTTGTTCTACTTTCTGTCACCTTAACCTCCTTCATCAGACCTCTACTTGATCCACTATTTCACTTACATGGCCTAATGACCACTTTAGGAATCAACTTTATTTCTCCAGTTTTATTAAGAATTAATTGATAGGGCGGTGCCTGTGGCTCAAGGAGTAGGGTGCCGCCCCCATATACTGGAGGTGGTGGGTTCAAACCCATCCCCGGCCAAAAAACTGCAAAAAAAAAAAGAATTAATTGATAAATAAAATCATATGTAGTATTTACAGTGTACAATATGATATTTTTATATATGTATACATTGCAAAATGATTACTACAATTGAGATAATTAACATATTCATCATCTCACATACAGATAACTTTAAAACAGGAAGTTTCATGGATCTGTGCTCCTGGATGTACCTTGAGGAGTCCCAAATTTTTGTCCAATTTTGTGAGATTTAGTATATTTTTTTAAAAAACAGCAAAAAAGGGAGATAGGCCATGCTTATTTTCTTTTGGAAGTTCATTTGAGTAAATATAGTCATTCAAAAAGCAACTACACTTTTGCCTCTTCACTGAGTTACCTCTCATAGCAATTTAAACATAATCTCAGACCAGTGAAGAAAAAACTCCTTATACAGTAAGTATAATGAGATGAATTCTACAGGGCGAAGAGGGATTTTGCAGAGGGGGAGGGAAACTTCTTTGCTTCTCTTTGGATACCATCACCTGTATCATCCCATAATTGGCTAAGCAGGATCCAAGCAGGATAGAAGCTCCTTTACTACCTATTAATAGTAGCTGTTACTAGCTATGGTTCTCTGTAAAACATCTGCATGTAATGCTTCTAAAGAAAATCTCAGAACCCCTTTACAAGCCCTGAATGAGCAAGAGCTCAGTGTATAAAACGAAAGAATGATGGAGTCTGGAAGATAAATAACAACCTTGCTATATCTAAAGGGACAGAAGTATATTATACCCAGGGTTCCTCCCCAATGTGGGTGAGGAGGTGTATAAGCAACAGAGGGCTGTTGTCAACTGCAGGTTCTTGGACCTTCATAATATCCTGAAGACATTCTGACACTATTCAATGAAGTGCCCTTCTGTGCACTATTATGGAACTAGGTCAGTCATTGCCCCAACGTTTGCTTTCTTCAATGAGCAAGCTATCACTTTTTAGTTGCCATCTTCACCGTTTAACCCCCTAACTGGAGTTCCAGCAAGAGCTACTTCAGTTTATGCAGGTTGCCACCAGGTGGCGCCAAGATACATTGGTTACCTGGAGACTTATTTTCTATGCAACTCAAAGAACACATTACAGAATGATAGCCGTGGAAAGTAAAGGACTGGGAGAAGTTCTGTCTGGAGGGAGATTGCACTCCTCTGGCCTTCGTGTGCTTCCAGTTATTGACATCCCTGCAGATTACTTTGTTGCTTCCCCTCCACCTCTAAATACACAGAGAACCAGCTGCAGTGGCTCATGGCTGTGATCCTAGCACTCTGGGAGGCCAAGGTGGGTGGATTGCCTCGTTCAGGAGTTCGAGACCAGCCTGAGAAAGAGTGAGACTTTGTCTCTAAAAAAAATAGCTGGGCACTGTGGCAGGCACCTATAGTCCCAGCCAGCTACTTGGGAGGCTGAAGCAAGATGATCTCTTGAGCCCAAGAGTTTGAGGTCGCTGTGAGCTATGACACCACATCACTCACCCAGGGCGACAGAGTGAGAGTCTATATATATAAAAAAAAAAAAAAAATACAGGGAGGTTCCTGTGGCTCAAAGGAGTAGGGCGCCAGCCCCATATGCCGGAGGTGGCAGGTTCAAGCCTAGCCCCTGCCAAAAAGTGCAAAAAAAAAAAAAAAAAAAAAAAAAGAGAGAGAGAGAAAAAATAGAAACATGCTGCATGGGAGCCACTCTTATGAATGAATGGTGAAAACGAGAGACCACTCTTTTCTGATGCTTGGATATGAAGGAAGGATGTCAAAAGGGGCAGAAGTAACTGAAAAGGAAGAAGGATATTGAGAGAGGTTTATTGGGTGGGTGTCTTTTTAAAATAGGACAGACCTGAATGTGTTTATAGGCTAAGGAGTAGGCAGTAAAGAAGGAGTTGAAAATGAAGGAGGAAAAGAAGTGATTGATGAAGGCGAGGTCCTAGAGGAGGTGGGAAGAGATCTAGTGGTTGGCAAAATTGCAAGCCAACACGAAGCCATTCCCCAGATGTGCACCAAGCAGACAGTGCTTCCTGTACTGGCCTGACTTTTGACACATCCTCACCCCCCTATCCCCCTGCTATTTGCTATCTTGGCTCAGTCCTTTGTCTTTTGCCTTCATCGTCCAAATTCTGTGGATTGAATCCTAAATGGATTAGCAGGGAAGGAAAAAAAAGTAATAACCGTGGCAATAGTTTATTTTGCCTCTGAGTCAAGCAATAACCCTGCTAGGGTAGGGGAATGTCACAGAGAGAAGGAGGTAAGCAACGGGGATGAGGAGAAACAAGAATCAACACTTAAGGCATACGTACTTATGGCCAGATGCTATGTTTGGAGTTTTCTATACATTATTTTATTTTATCCTTATTTACCATGGCTTGGCAAGGTAGATATGTTAAAAATTCCTTTGGTACAATTCTGTTTTCCTAGTTTAAGAAAATAAGGGTAGCTATCCTGCCCATTTTATTGATGAGGAATCAGGATTTCCGAGAGAAGATAAGGATTTGCTTCCTCTTATTAAATCTAAAGGGAAAGTCACTGGAGAAACATTTACTGAGCACCTGCTCTATGCCAGCCTCTTTGCAAGATACAGACATGGCCTGTGGTGAGCACTCCCATTCTAGTTGGGGAGATGGACGTTGATCTATCCAAGAGTGAAATAAATTAATGCCAGGTACACAAAATGCTATTTTCAAGCATAGAGACAGTAAATCATGTAGGCTTGTTGAAGAAAGATCACCATAGATTGGAATGATTGGGAAAGGGGCCTCTCCTGGGGAGTAAGAGAAAAAAACAAGGTTTTGGACCACTATCCAAGCATCTTCAAAAAGTATGGATTCCTTTCCAACCAGAGTAGAGGCCAATCCTGTGGTCAATAACCACGTCAGAGTTCTCTGGCCTCCCATCAGGAAAGCAGAGAGACAGTGCTGGGCCTCTCTGAATTGGCTCAGGAAGCCCAGATGGTTCTTTGGCCTCTTCTGCCTCACTGGCAGGGTTGAGATCCTGGTTTTCAGAGAAGCTTTCAGACATCTTGTCCGTTGGCATGCCTCATAGCCTCCCACATAACCAGGGCTAGTTTCTGCAGTCTCCAAAATGGAAGGAGCATGATTAACCCGGTATTTTCTGTCTTAATCTCTTTCCTGGTTGAAAGCTTCTGCCTTCACAAGCTTCCATGCCTGTAAACATCATTGGTAAGTTGAGCAAATTGACTCCAAGCAATCCCACCACCACCACCACCCAGGGGTAGGGTTGAATTTCCTTCTTTTGCACTTGCCACTTCCTTGCTGTGTTTTCAGGAGCCTCTTTAGATAGACATGGATTCCAAGTGCTTTGTAACTGTTCAGTGCCATATCATCTGTCCATACCTTCTGGAGGAAAATTCTTCTCCTTAACTCCCCCAGTGATGTAATGGCCCCAGCTATTATCCTAGCTCTCTGGGTGCACAGGTATATTGCCTGAGACCATATGCTCCTGGCCTTTCCTGTCCTCCTGGAGTTCAGCATGTAGTGTCTTAATAAATTATAAGAGCGGAGTTATACTGAATTACAGTGTGATCACAAGATTTTTAGGCTAAAATTTGGCTTCCAAATTCCCACAGAAAATCTCTTCTCCAGCTCCATCCAGCTCCTCTCCCCTTAGACCCCACTCTGGCTTTTATTCCTTACTGACTCATATCTACCTACAATAGTATCTTCGAGTCAGACACATCTAATCCCTAACATGAAGTAAGGCCTCATGGGAATTTGCACAGCCAGCTGTGGGGGAAGAAAGGGCACCTGCATAAGATCTTCTGTCAGCTCTTCTGGCTGAGATTTAAACCCAGTCTCTATTATTTATTGCCCTTGCCCAGTCTTTCTCTGGGGAATGCCCTCTGCTGAGGCCATATGACTACATTGCCTGGGGGGGGGGGGGTAGGAGGGGTAATGAGGCTCTGGATTAAAACTATGGTCATTAAAACTATGGATTAAAATTATCCTCATTTCTAAGTGAAATATGTTTGCAATTTCCCTTCATAATAATATATTTTTTTCCAATTTTAATATCAGGTGTATCCAGATGAAGTAGAAAGATTTTGAAGTATTTCTTCTTTTTCTATTGTCTAAGATTTGGCATAATCTTTTTTTTTGAAATTATCTTCTATTTTTATTTATAAATACTAGTTGTCTATTTTTTGAGACTTTGGGAAAAAAAAAATCATAAGAAGAAGTTAACTGATGACTCCATACTGAACCTCAGAGTCAAAGCATTCTATGATAGGCATACTCTTATTTGACAATGTGAATGTTACTTTTTTTGCATTATTATTATTATTGCTCAATAAAAAAACGACTATGGTTGTACGAATGGAAGGGAAAGGGGGCTGAGGGGAGATACACATATCGGAAGAAAAATATACAGGTTAGGTGACAGCATATGAGGAAACAGTAAAGGAAGAAACACCTTTGTCTTTGTGCTAATACAAATTTCCAACTACCAGCTGAATGGGACAGACAGTGCTTTTGGTCTAGACTGTTAATGAAGTTCTTGTTCTTCCCAGAGATCATGTCTTCCCATGTTAACTGATCACACCATTGAAGAAAGTTGAATAGGCCCATGCTTTTATTCTGCAACTTCATTCTAAGTTCTGCATTTAAGAAACTTTAACAGATTCAGTGAAGTACCATTTATATACCACGAAATTCACCTGTTGTAAGTGTACAGAGCAATGATTTTTGGTAAATTTAGAGTCATGCATACAAGCTAGTTTTAGAATAGTTGGATCACTTCAATAAGATTCCTCATGTACATTTGCAGCGAGTAATCCCTCCCCCTACCTGCCAGAGGCAGCCACTAATCTGTTTTTGGTTTCTATTCAGATTTTCCTATTCTGTACTTTTCACTTAAAGTAGAATCATAAAAGATTCTGGCCTATTTTGCTCAGCATAATGTTTTCAAAGGCCATCCATGTTGTAACAGTATCGGTTTGTTCTTATTGCTGAATAGTATTTCATTGCTTAGATATGTAAGTTATTCTCCAGAAAGCAATTTGGGAGCTATACTCTGAGTCTCTCCTAGCAGAAGTCAGAAGGTTAAAGTAAGAAAATGATTACTTAGCAACTTGGTTGTCTAGCTTAGAAGTGGAAGTTGGGTTTAAGGTCTTGTTCTCAGGTTCCAAACTGAGTTTTCCTTGGAGGGCTTAGGACGGAAGAAAATATTTTACTGATGACTAGATCTTCATGGAGAAATAAAACTACCCAGCAGGTAAAGTGGAGTCCTTGAGAGGTTGGAATAACATCGGCCCTGGAGCCTAGGTCCACCTATAAGTGCTCCATCTGGATGTGGTTCTCAGCTTTCAAAGAACAAAATAGTGGCTACTTGCACCAGCTCACAAAGCCCTCAATTCTGAATGGCAATTCTGTGCAAACTACTCCTGAGCCTTATGTGACTACTTAGACTCTGGACTTAGTCATAAAGTACCTACTGCAGGGCTATAGATACAAGGCTACAGCCTTGTAGGTACAACTGTCGTTGGTGTTTACATCCCTACTCCCTCGGTACTGCGAGGGTGCACATAGCACTTTTGAAAGTGTCTTCTTCTGGCTGCTGTTCTTTTTTTAGGTAGCCTTTCATTTTACTGTGGTTCCTGAGGTTTACGCTGGACCTCAATGATTATTGTCAGCAAATTTCATCTGTGTAAAAAAATTGCTAAAGATTTGGGTGTGGTAGTTGTAAAGGCAGCCACATGGAATGACTTGTGTAGGGCTTTGTAATTGCCTATCCCCTCCCTGGCAGAGGTGGCTGGGGAGGGAGGACGAGATAAAGACAATGAGAGACCCCCTTAAGGCTTATCTAGGAGAACATACTTTCCAGAGGAGTTGCTTTGCTTATAGAAAGTTTAGCCTCAGTGGGGAGGTCATGTGGGGACCATTCCAGCTTTACTCTTGGTGTTCAACTTCCTGGTTGTGTGTATTTCCCCCTAAGAAATTATTTTGCCGTGACAAACAGCTCAGTTCAAGGTTCACCTCAACTGTGCCAACACAGCTGGGAGCCATTAGGGGCTCAACATATTTCCCCCTCTCCCAAGCCACCCAAATATTGTGAATATGTGACCTTTCCTCCAACCCCACTCCTACCACTCCAGCACAGCTCAGGCTGAAATGTCCCATCTGCACCGTGCATCTCAGCTTTGAGTTACAGAAAAAAAATTTCTCCAGTTGTACTTCCTTAACCCCACCAGGAAGCTATCCAGTGTGTCCAAAACCAGGGGAAAAGTCAATAAACAGCCATTTCATTGTTTTCAAATTTGTCACAAAAAGTCTATTTGGCTGTTAGACTTTTTTGCACTGGTTCATCATCCTTTCCCCTTTCTAACTCCTTGCTGCTTTCCAGTCGTTTAATGCCTTATTTCCTTAAAGAAGTAAAAGATATGGCCTAATAAACATTGGTCTCCCATGTTTCTTCATGGTGCTTCCATATCGTAAGAGACTAATTCATATTTAAGGGATTCAATTGAGGATTTGCCTGTTGGTGTTAGTTAGCCTGGAACTAAAAGCTAAGAGATAACTTAAGAAAGTCTTCTAAAAGAATGAAGAGTTTCAGGTGAGCATTAAGCAGAGGCATAAAACACTAAGATGGGTGACTGAGAGAGGAGGTGATATCTCTGTCCTTGGAGACCTGCACATTGTTATCCTTCATGTGGTGGCTGCTCATGAACCTAAAGGCACACAGATGAGCAGCTGAGGTCTGGAGATTGCTTCTCTAATTACATGTAGTTATGAGAATCAAAACTTGTGGCTTAGGTCTCCTACTAACGAGTTAGATGGATAGAGGGGCAAGTTGCTTCCTCTCTCTGAGACTAAGTCCTCATCTGCAAAATAAAGAGCTGGACTATGTAGTCTCTAAAATTCCTTCTGGTCTGGACGTTCTACCTGTGTTTTAAATCCATTGTTAAATAGCCATCATGTGTGAAGAGTGATGAAGTAAAACTGAGGAATGGGCCAGTTTATAAGAGGAAATGGAAAATGAGAGTGGTTTTTTTTTTTTTTTTTTTTCCCAAATTTTTCTTATCCCAAGATTAAACAAGGCTGTGACTATGTATAAATTTTACATATGCAAAAAAAAACCTAAAATATATAAAAAACAAAATAAGCGTAAT
>CAUYPK010062008.1:0-10900 GCA_963574355.1 Loris lydekkerianus
GTGATTGGTGGGATTATACCTGCAGTGCATTTTACAAGGGTACATGTGAAACTTAGTAAATATAGAATATAAATGTCTTAACACAATAACTAAGAAAATGTCAGGAAGGCTATGTTAACCAGTGTGATGAAAATGTGTCAAACGGTCTATAAAACCAGTGTATGGTGCCCCATGATCACATTAATGTACATGCTATGATTTAATAATAAAATAAATAAATAATACAAATAAAATAATAAAATAATGCTAATGGACCAATTTGTAAGTTTTGTGTAAAAAATAAGCTTGAATTACAGGCATCCTGGAAACATACACATTAATTTTGTTTGTAACAACAATAGGAAAAACGGGTCAAAAGGAATTTATTGCCATAATATTAATTCCCATCAGCATACTGTATGTTTAGTAAAATAATTTCATGCAACTCATTCTTGGCTTTTACTGAGCTAGAAATGAAAACATAGTATAATCTATAATTTATGTAGTTATGCTCTACAACAAAGGCGGAAGGAGTAGACTATGAAATCCAAATATTGAGGGCTTTCAAAAAACTAAGAAATTCACCTTTGTGAAGTTTGTTGGTTTTGTTTTGTTTTGTTTTGTTTTTTTACTTTTTTCCCCCACATTCACCAATAAACATTAAAAACTGTACTAAGCATCACTAACAGTTGCTTATTTACTGTCAAGTACAAATCTATACACTTATCATTGTTAATTCATTTAAGCCTCATGTACATTTTGTTATACGATTCTCAACTTTCCTAATGCCGCAACCCTTTAATATAGTTCTTCATGTTGTGGTGACCCTGGGGGTCAACGTGAGGAACCATATTAAAGGGTAGCGGTGTTAGGAAGGTTGAGAAGCACTGTTACACTGACAAAAGTATACCAGAAATGAGTAAAGTTATTTTTCTCTACTTATTGCAGTGTTGAGATATCCTGTGTGTCTCAGCCTTGATGTTCTGAAGGGACAAGTAAGCCAGACATAAAAAAGCGAGGGTGCTCTTTTAGATGAATCTTGTCAGAGATTGGTGGAGGCACCGGGCGTAGGTTTTCCAGGTGAGGAAAGCTGAGAACAGGTGGATACTTTGCAATGTAGGAGGTCAACTCGGCAGGAGGAATCTGCCTGTGCACCAGGGCTGACAGGCCACTGACCACAGCAACTGTCACATTCCCTCTCCTCACTATGACTATGCCTCAAAATTCCATAGGAGGCTGGTCCTAGTTGTCTTTGTAAGTAATTTCAGACTTATTTGTGTGAGTGTAGTTAATCAACCTCCCTTTTTTTTTTAAGCGAGTTTCAGGATTTTTAAATCACAATTCTTTAGGTATTGCTTCTTTCCCTTTAATCTTACTTTTTCTTTCATCAATTAATTTTTATAAAGTGTCTGTAAATTATATATCCTAGGGCAATTCTATATGCCTTGACTTTATGATGTGAGTTAAATACTAAATTTGATTTTTTTTTTTTTTTTTTTTTTTTTGTCCTATTGATGATGTCTTTCATTTAGAACACTATGGTGAAGAATTTTGATTTTTTTTTTTTTTAATGAGTACTGAAGTCATCAAACTTGACATTTATTTAATACTTTATATTTCTATTTGAAAGAACTCCCTCAGAGTTACAAAGTCAATACTGACTCATCTTTTTACTTTGTAAAAACGTGTTATCAGAGATGGTGCCATATCTCACGCCTTGGATTTGCTTTTTTAAATAATCTTGTGGAAAAAGATCTTGGTTTTTGCTTTCTTAAAGTCACTTTTAAGTTTTGTCCACATACGTGGTCATGAACAGATTATCAGAAGAGCAATTGCTGTGATGCCTGTATAACAGGGAGCTGTGCTGATAGCTAAGTAATGAATATATGATAGCAACATAGCCTGGGAAACTGATCAGTTGAGACTTATTTCCAAATGCAACAGTCTTAAAACTTAACCAAAGTTTGTGTGACCAAGAGTGGTACTACACTCCTGGGAGGAAAACTCAATATTGTAGCTATGGTGCCTTCCAAGAAATCCTGTGAAAACATGTACATTAGATCCAATTTGGGAAAATTATCAATAAAAATAAAATTAAAATCAAGTAAATAGAAGAAGGATGTCAGCTTAGCAATAATATATGTTACCATATCAAGATTATAGTAGCATTAACCTTGACAAATGTGGCACTGATTGATACCAATTAAACAAATACAGCTCTGAAACCAGATGGATGATGAGGTGATAACAGGAAACTGACTATACTTATTCTCTCTGTGTGTCTGTGTGTAAGTGAATTATGTAATACAGTTGGGCAAAGTATAGACAACATGATGAAATTATATTGAGAAAATTTAATGCCTAGATGGTAGCTTTTTACTATATACCTATAGTATACCAGAAACATAAATTCCAGAAATACTGTAATGATACAAACAAAGTTAAAAGACAAATAGTAGAGAGATGGTTAGTTACAGAGGTGACGAAGGTATCATTTAGATTATTTATTGATGATTTATTCTTCATCCTTTGTGGGGAACAGAGGATAAAGTTGGGATGGTTAATGGATAAAAAGTTTAGATGGATAGCATGCATAATATTTGAAAGAATGAAAAAGTGATTGTAATCAATAAGTTAGGGTATACTTTAAAATAATTAACACAGTGGAATTGAAATATTCCTAATACAAAGAAATGTTAAATGCCTGAAATAATAGATATCTCAATTACCCTGATTTGATTAATTCACATTGCATGCCTGTATCAAAACTTCACATGTATCTTTAAAAAGATATACAACTATTATGTACCCATAATAATTAAAAATAAAATTACTTAAAATCCCAAAGTTAATATTTTTCTAATCTAGTGGGAGTAGAAAAGTTAGGAAAAACTATTTCTAACAATATTATTAAAGATTAAAATTTTGAAAGAGAAAAATGAATAATTTTAAATACAAAAGTTTTTAATATGGTAAAACATCATCACAAGTAAATTTTAAGTACATATAATAAACAGAAAATGTTTTCTTGTGCTTACAAATATATCTATATATCAGAATATAAATACATTCATTTATCATTTAATTAATTTGTTTTTTTTTTTTGAGACAGAGTCTTATTATGTTGCCCTTGGTAGAGTGCTGTGGCTTCACAACTCACAGCAACCTTAAACTCTTGGGCTTAAGCGATTCTCTTGCCTCAGTTTCCCAAGTACCTGGGACTACAGGCACCTGTCACAACCCCCGACTATTTTTTCATTGTAGTTGTCATTGTTGTTCTGCAGGCCCGGGCCAGGTTCAAACCCGCCAGCCCTGGTGTATGTGGCTGGCACCCTAGCCTCTGAGCTACAGGTGCCGAAGCCATTTAATTAACTCTTATAACTCAATAACAAATCTTTCAAAATTAAAGTAGGCAAAGGATGAAGAATCAATTCATCAATACATAATCTAAATGATACCTTTTTCAAATATTTACATGGTTATGATAATCAGAGAAATAAATATTACAACAAAATATACTTTGCATCCATCAGTTTGGCCAGTTCCACACATTTTCACATCTCTTTTTCCCCAATAATATTCTAAAAAGAATCCCTTAAATATCTTGGCTTTTAAAATACAAATGAAGGGGTTCCACACAAGATTATTAAATGAAAAATTTCTGGAAAAGACCTGGTGATGTGAACTTTAAATAAATGCTTGACTTCTTATGATCTGGCATAATTGGCAGCTTAACTGTAAAGCTGGACAAATAACTATATGTACTAAGCTGTTAGTAGTCTTATTCTCTTTGTATTAAGATTGAATAAATTAATTTCTATTCAAGTGTTTCCACAGAGTGTGTCTTACTTTTATAGTAGGAAAATGTAATAAAGCGACAATAAATGCAGCAGGTAAAAATATGAAGAAAAATAGAATTGAACACATAAAAAAATGAGAAAACACATCTGAAAATAAAAACAAGTAAAATCCAAATCAGAAAAACTAGAAATAGTAATACCAAATATCATTTCATAGATCAGTATCTTTAATATTTAAAAAATTTCCTATAAACCAAGAAAGGAAACAAGCCACTAACAAAATGTGCAAAGTAAACAAATAGACAATTTACACCCCAGCATTAAACAAAACCACACACACACACACACACACACACACAGAGATACATATACAATGCAAATTCACCAATAATAAGAAACAATAATAAGAAACACACATATATATACTATGCAAATTCACCAATAATAAGAAACACACACATATATATTCTATGCAAATTCACCAATAATAAGAAATAATTATTAAAATAATGAGGAATAGTGCAGCACCTGTGGCTCAGTGGGTTGGGCGTTGGTCCCATATACCAAGGGTGGCAGGTTCGAACCCAGCCCTGGCCAAACTGTAAGAAAAAATAGCCGGGCCTTGTGGTGGGTGCCTGTTGTCCCAGCTAGTCGGGAGGCTGAGGCAAGAGAATCACCTAAGACCAGGAGCTGTAGGTTGCTGTGAGCTGTGACACTATGGCATTCTACCAATGGTGAGAGTGAGATTCTGTCTCAAAGAAAAAAAATAAAAATAAAATAAATAAATAAATAAATAAAGGAATTATTTAAAATCATCCATTAGCAAAGATCTTAAAAAATGACAATTCTAAATATTGGAAGTATACTACAATACCGGCCCTGAAAAGCATGTGAATTAAACTAGACTTTATTTAAGAACTTTGGTAATAAATACCTGAAGTTTAACAACACATTCCACCTATAGGACTCTCGTCTAGCTAAAAACTAGCCACACAAACAAAAACGTTCAAATTCACTCTAAAGCATGCTACTTAAATATAGGACATCATTTAGTCTGCAAAAAAGGTTACCAAATACCATAAATTATTACCATAAATTATAATATTTATGATGCAATCTTTTTAACAAATAATTTAATACTATGAGGAAAATTCCCTGGTAGCATCCTGGAAGAAATGTGGGTTTCCAGGGAATGGTAAGGCTCGAATAAATGTTGAATAAAATAGAGAAATGTTCAGAATATAATGTTAAAGAATAAAAACAGTGCAGTAAATTGTAATACAACACATTCTTAATCTTTATAAAAATTTGGATACACCATAATAATATGTGCTTAGTTGTAATTTTTCTGTGATAAGGTTAACTTAAAGCAATATAATCCTCTCTTACGACTTTCACAATTTTAAAATAATTGGGTATATGTTGCTCATAAAAACTACACAATTATAAAACAGGAAAAATAAAAATAGTAGTACTAAAATTTTACCCAGACATAACTATTGCCCTCATTGTTGGACCCATTTGCCAATGAAGATTCAACCTCAGAATATTAACAGTAACCTTAAGTCATCAAACTTGGGAAGATTTGAATTCTATAGTAAATCCAAATGCATCCTAATAGCTCCCCCATCAAATGTCTATGTTGAGAGATAGATTTCCTACTGTGAAAACAGGTATACCCAATGTGTCTGATAAAGGGTAATTTCAAGAGGAGTCAAAGAAATAAAGTGAGGAAAATATCTCTACAATGAAAATGGCTCCTAAAATAGAAAAGTCACTATGGAAACGGATCACTGACAGCAGCAACTTGAAATTTCAATAATGCTAGATGTTGGGAAATTTTCTCTTAAATACTACTTTCACATGATCCCTTATTCTGTAAGAATGAGTATTACCAGGTTAAAATAAAAAAAGTTTTATTCACTTACTTGTCTTAATTCAATAAGCTCATATAAATTTTAAACAATGAAATGTGAATAAATATTAAAGGAATAAGATACAGTTCTTATACTGTAGAAAATCCTGCTTTTAGGTCATGACAAATGAATATTATAGTGGTATCTTCATAGTTCTTCTCACCAATATTTTTTCTGTGTTATATCCATCAATGGACAGTAAAAGAGTTTTAGAAATTTTGTTGTCATTGCTTTTGTAAGCCTACAACCTACGTCAAGATATAGTAGGTTGTCAATATGTTGTTGATGAATGAAGACAGGAGAGAACTCCTGGTGATTAAAGAAGTTCAGAAAAGCAGGTTACAGTACAAACCTTTGAAATAATATTTCACTTGGGGCCTAATGCTGAATAATGGTTTGCCTGGTAGAGAAAGGGACATTTGGGGAGAGAGTTGAAGGGCATTCTAGAAGTGTTAAGGGAGCTTCAAAATTTCCAAAACCATCTAGAATAATGTGAGATGCCTGTAGATCTTGCTGAAATTAAAATCTCTGTTGAGTATTCATAGTCTAACTGAAAATTTTAACATTTGTCTGTGTGGTTATATTTGTTTTACTACTAAGAAGACCATATTTCTTGGATTTATGTTACTCACTTCACTGCATTATATGTAGGTAATAAGAATGGCTTTGAATGTAAATAGGATGTTATTAGCCTTAAATATAATATGCATTAGCAGTTATAATTTTTTGACTTAAAAATACGAACTTTTCATGATTTGAGTGATTTAAGTTAAATATGGCTTATCTTCCTCCTTGTTTTGTGTAATAAGTATAAATAATTTCATATCATTTGGAGGAATGAATGGTTAAGATTCTTTTTTTTCCTTAAATTAAAGCAAATCTCAGTTATACCTTAATTGCCTAAACAACTAAACATCTAATTTTAGTCATTTCAGAAGGTATTTCCTTATTAAGGGGCAGAATAAAAAGATGGGCGATGGACAGAATGCTTAGGAAGAAGGTTGTTTTGTGCCTGTCCCTTGTGGTTTCCACGGATGCCCTTTTGGGTCCATAATGAGATACATGGTGGCAGCCTGGTGGCTTACTTCCCCAAATAAGGCAATAGACCACGGTTATCATTTCCAAGGGAGTGCTGTTTAACAGTTCAATTATGAACATCAGTACGACCGTCATCTTCAGTGGCTCATTTTTCTCCAGGGAGCTGCAAATAAATGAGATGCCAGCATCTGTTTTCACATCCTCCCTTCTGATCAAAGAGAAGCCTTATAAAATAGGCATTCTTCCATTACTGTTACCTTTTCCAGATTAATAGCTACGTGTTAAGTACCAGAGGATATGTTAGTTTGCTGAAGAAATAAAAATACATCTGGTACAGAAGCTGCAATTGCAGCCTCACCTAGCTAAGCTTACGAGAATCCATCAACCATTTCCAAAATTCATTTGTCTTCTGTATAAGTGAAGTAAAGGAATTGAATGGGGATAGGCTGGGAATCACCACACCTGCATCATTTAAGTCCCTGATGGTGGCACCAGTCTCTGAAGTTCTTTCAGGGAAATGGTACTGCTTTTAGTGTACTGTTTTCCTGGTTAACAGGCAGTACCCTCCCTTGGTCTTTTTCACAGTAATAGCTTTACTCCACTGGAGATCGTGCAATTAATGCGAGATTTCCGCCATGTGCTCAGGATGTCTATTGCAATCATGCATTTTGGAACTTAGGAAACAAACACAGGATGGGTTCTGGGACCCACTCAGACCACCATGAGATGGACTTGAACTAAGACTCCATTGATCCCAGGCCTCCAGCTTTCCCTCCTCTGATGGGGAGGTCACAGTACCATTTTGAATCTTTTGGAATTAGCAGAGGCAGAGTTTAACAGTCCTCAAAGGGCCAGTCATTTCTTTTTCCCCAGGGCATCATTACCCCACTGAGAGGCTTTTTCCTCTTCTGAGGAAAGTTGACAAAAAATTAACAGTGTAAATGTTTGGTAGTATAAAAGAGTCCTCCTTCAAAGAGACCCAAGTTTCCTTTCATTGAAGAAAAACTGAGTCTGAAAACTTGCTTAAGTGATCAACTAGCCAACATCATATGTCTGTGTAAGACTATTCAGGTTGCTACTTTCAGTCTTCTGGCCATCGTGGTGTCCATGCTCACCTCACCATTGGCTGTTGGGTGTAGCCACTTGGCCCTTCCCATTTGGGGACCTAATTATTCCCATAGCACATTGGTTTGCCAATTCAGTGACCACAGTTCCTTCTGTAAGGTCAGACCTCTATAGCAGAGCAGTGACATGGTTCATCACGGACGCTGAGGCTACCCTCACAAATGTAATCCCCTGGCGGAGTATGGATCTTCTAGACCTTCCTCTTTTTTAGTTTATAAAAAAAAAAAAAAAAAAAACTAATTTAGGTATACATTCATTTTATATTGGAAAGTGAAAGAGGAGGTAAGAGATGAGAAAGAGAGAGAGAAGAGAACAGACAGCAGAAAGTGGTAGAAGGGAATATGGGTGGGGAGAGGAGAGAGAGAGGGAGAGGGAGAGAGAGAGAGAGAGAGAGAGAGAACAGAGTAGGAAGATGACCCGGGATCCCAGAGAAAGAGAGGACGAATGCCACCCTGAGTTCTAGAACTTCCTGGTGTGGAAGAGCTGGCCTTAAGAGTAAAAACCATCCTCACTGTCAAGTCCCCCGTAAGCCTTTAAATCCCTTCCTCTACCGTAAACTCAGGAAGGTGTGGCCTTTCTAACTTACTCACTATGGTGAGTAATCTTTTGGTCCGTGTTTCAGCCAACCAAAAAAATAAACCGCTAGAGCCCCACTAACTCCTTAAGCTGCAAAACTAAACGCAGAAGCCCTGCTTAAAGAGCCAATGATAATGCAGACATTATTTTCCTTCCACTATAATCCCACATCCTTAATATTTGTTTATATACAAATTGTCTAGCTTTCTACGTGTTTAAAATTGCAAACTAGAGTAGATCTTTTTGGAGCAGCATACCTTCACCTGGGTTATACTTTGTTCTTCAGCGGTCGGGGTCTGCTAAGACTTAAGTCTAGCTATAGGTTTAGTAACAGAGAATGGTGGTGTGGTTCATCTTTGCCTTAAAATGAAAGTGCAGAAATGGAGGTCATCACACTTTACTTAGGCAATGTAGGGTCAATCCCCTCAGAGAGGAGTGGAGAGGCCAATTTGCAAGGGTTGGCAAGTTTTTTTTTGTTTTGTTTTGTTTTTTTTTTTCTTTCTACTGGCATAGAAAGCCTGATTCTTCTGGAAAAGAAAAAATCTAGAATTTAAGGGCTTAATGCCCCCAGCTTCATCATGGTCTACCCAAATGTACCCATTTCAACTTTATGGACTCAATATCTTTCCAATTGATGCCCTCAATTTAATGGTAGACATCTTATAAGGTAGGGGACTCAATTTTCATTGAAATTCAGCCAATTTTTGGATGAGACTCTAAGTTATAGTTTCAGCAATATCAGCCCTGTACCTATAGAAGATAAGGGGTTTTTTTTGTTTGTTTTTTGTATTTTTTGGAAACACATTAAAGCTTTCAAGAGGTGTTGGACCTGGAAATTTGAATTCACAAGCTTACACTTTTTAGACCCCACTTTACCACTAGGAACAACAAACCAATCTCATTACAGTCATTAGTTTGACAAAAATGCTAGAAAATACTATATACCTGGTAACCCAGATCTTTGTCTTTTATGTTTCATTAGGAAGTATCCAATGGTGATATTTTGCATATCTCTCATCAGATCATATTAGGTACTATCAGTGCCAACTTTACTACCAAAAATAAGAGTCACTAGTAGCTTTAAATATAAATCCAGGAAACCTAGGAGAAATATATGAAATTTATCATTAAGATTCTAATCCTCTAAAGCTACTCTTTATACTACAATCTGTATTAGTCAATGTTTTCCAGAGAAACAGCCATCACTCCATCCACATACACATACATACATACATACATACACACATACATACATACATACACACATACACATACATACATACATACATATTTATGTGTGATAGAGAGAAGAGAGATTTGGTGTAAGGAATTGGCTTATGTGATTATGGAGATTGACAGAGAACAATGCTGCTATGAACATTTTTTTAAGTGTCCTTGGTGTTCTTATACACATATTACTCAACTTTTGCAATAGTTTATGTATTTATTTGTTATTTTTAGAGTGCAGTCCTTCGACCTATAAAACAAATATTACTGTGAAACAGCCTACAGCAAGTTCTTGAGGAGGAATTGTAAGGCATAGTTACCAAAGGAAATAAGAGTTCTGAGGGGGTTATTGCCCCTGAAGACCTTCCAGAAGAACAAACTGCGGAGGTGGAAGATAGTGATATTGGTGATCCTGACCCCGTGTAGGAATAAGCTAAAATGTGTTTGTTTCTTGGTTTGTAACAAAAAAGCTTAAGAAGTTAAAAAAAAAAAAATAGGAAAAAATTTATGGAATTAGGACATAAACTACTTTTGCACAGCTGTACAATGTGTTCGTCTTTTAAGCTCAGTGTTATTTAAAAAGTCAAAAAATTAAAAAGATTAAAAAGCTTATAATGTAAAAATATTACAGTAAGCTATGCATAATTTATTATTAAAGAAAGAATTCTTCTTATAAATTTAGTGTAGGCTAAGTGCACATTGTTTATAAAGTCAACAGTAGTGTACAGAAGCATCTGAGGCCTTTATAGTCACTCACAGTCCCTCACTGACTCCCCAGAGCAATTCCTAGCTCTGCAAGGTTCCATTCATGGTAAGTCACCTGTACAGGTGCACCTTTCATAAATTCTTTATACCATATATTAACAGTACCTTTTCTATATTTAGACACACAAATTGTAGCCATTTTGTTACAGTTACCTACAGTATTCAGTAGGACAACATGCTGTGCAAGTTTGTAGCCCTGGAGCAGTAGGTATTACCATAGGGCCTAGGTGTGTGTAGGCTGTACCATCGAGGTTTGTCTAAGGACCCTCTAGGACAGGGGTGGCGAACACGCGGCTCTTGAGCCTCATGCGGTTCCCGGCCAAAATGAATGCGGCTCTTTGCCTCTTATCATTATTTTGTATACTGTGGCTCTTTGCCAAGTTTGGATTTTGTTATGCTGCTTCTGAGGAGGGACCTCTAAGGAGAGATCTCTGAGCGCGTAGTCCCGCCCCCAGGCTGCGTCATCCCGTCTCC
>CAUYPK010062010.1:0-14236 GCA_963574355.1 Loris lydekkerianus
AAGACCAGAGATGTTGGCGTGGATGTGGAGAAAAGGGAACACTTCTGCACTGCTGGTGGGAATGCAAATTAATACATTCCTTTTGGAAAGATGTATGGAGAACACTTAGAGATCTAAAAATAGATCTGCCATTCAATCCTATAATTCCTCTACTAGGCATGTACCCAGAAGACCAAAAATCACACCATAACAAAGATACTTGTACAGAATGTTTATTGCAGCCCTATTCATAATTGCTAAATCATAGAAAAAACCCAAGTGCCCATTGATCCACGAATGGATTAATAAATTGTGATATATGTACACCATAGAATATTATGCAGCCTTAAAGAAAGATGGAGACTTTACCTCCTGCATGTTTACGTGGATGGAGCTGGAACATATTCTTCTTTGTAAAGTATCTCAAGAATGGAAGAAAAAGTATCCAATGTACTCAGCCCTTCTATGAAACTAATTTATGGCTTTCACATGAAAGCTATAACCCAGTTACAACCTAAGAATAGGGAGAAGGGGGAAAGGGAGGGGAGGGAGGGGGAATCTGGGCTGAGGGAGGGGGATTGGTGGGATTACACATGCGGTGCATCTTACAAGGGTATATGTGAAACTTAGTAAACGTGGAATGTAAATGTCTTAGCACAATAACTAAGAAAATGCCAGGAAGGCTATGTTAACCAGAGTGATGAAAATGTGTCAAACGGTCTATGAAACTAGTGTTTGGTGCCCCATGATCACAGCTATGTACACAGCTATGATTTAATAAAAAAAAAGAAAAGAATAAAAAAAAAATTCCTGTGTTAGAACTTAAACTCCAAGATGTTGGTATTAAGGGGTGGGGCCTTCAGGAAGTTATTAGGCCTTGAGGGCTTTGTTCTCATAAATGAAATTAATGCTCTTGTGAAAGAGGCTTCAGAGAGCTGCCTGGCCCTTTCATCTCCTCTTCCAGGTGAGGACACAGATTTGTCCTTTTTTGCCCTAATACATATCTCCATGTGAAGATGTGGTAACAAGTCACCATTCTGGAAGCAGAGAGAGCCAGTTCTCACCAGATACTGAATCTGCCAGTACCTTGACCTTGGACTTTGCAGCCTCCAGATCTGTGAGAAATACATTTCTATTATTTATAAATTCCCCTGTCACAGGTATTTTGTTACGGCAGCATGAATGGACTGAGAGAGATTCTGAGTGTCATGTACAATTTGAAGTTCTTTGTAAAAAAAAGAAAATATATCCTAAATATAGAAACGCAGTGGTATTCAGAAATATGACTAACTCAGATGGTTTCTAAGGATTGATTAAATGGTTAAAGTTTCAAATGGGCCTCTGATTGGTAGCCTGTTTTGCTTTGGGTCCTATAGTAGGGAGTATTCAGCTTTAAGGAATGTCTTGAGAGTATGATTCTAGGAGCTTGGGTATTCACAGCTGTTATGAATCCTACCATAGTCAACAAACAGCTTGCAAAATTAAAAGAATTCTTAACTGTCAATTCTTCTGCAGAAATAGAAAAATACTCTATTTTGATTTGAGAATTTTGTACCATTGCCTATTAGTTTCAGAACAGTAACTAAAAGATAATTAACCTAAAAGTTCTATCAGTTCTTTTATGTTGGGGATGATAAATGTCAATATTTATCTGCATGGTTTAAGTTCCTTTGTGTGAATCTTTGCTTTGTACCAAATTAAGGCAACCCTAGACATTTGGGATGATTGTCTTGACAGGAAGCTTCCCTGTGATTTACCATAAGATGAAGCAGGGACCCCTCTAAAGGGTCTGCCAGGCCCTGTGAACATGGAAATAAAGAAGTTCTTTCGGGTGAAATTGCAAGGACTTAGCTAGGCATGAAAAGTGAATAGGAATAACAGTGGCTTTCCAGCTAAGCCAGAGTCACAAGGTGTTTTTATTCTCTTTGGAAATTAAAAGATGGTATTTTAACATTTGTTCATGAGTTATTTTTCAGAAACTCCTATCAGTTGCAAAATGTAGACAAGGGGGAACATGGGAATTAGACTGTGACCACTGTTTTCTCTAAATTCTCTCTGAGGGTCCTGGAGAGAATCACATCCATCTTAACATTCCTTTCCAAGAATCCCTGAACCCCTCTATGACCCATAGCCTCCTACATCATGGTATCTTGCCTTTTTGGGCCAAGCCATTGTGTAACCTTCACATATTGATTCATAATTTTGCCTGCAACTTCTGCTTTTCTGAAATCACCCTCACCTTTAAAAACTCTTGGTTGTAAGCCATCTGGGAATTTGGGTCTCAAGTATTAGCTGCCTGTTCTTCTTGCTTAGCACATGCAATAAAAATGACTCTTTCTCCCCTTGCAATTCTTAGTTAGCTACCGCATCTGGCTTTGCCATGCTCAGTGAGTGGACCCAACCACAAGAATATTGGTTGGGTCCACTCACTGAGCTCAACCACAAGAATATTGTTGTTTCTCTGGCCTTAGTATTTCTGAAAAATGTGAATGAAATTTCTAAAGAGAAAATTCCTAGGTGATTACTTCTAGGGATTATTTAACTCTGATAAATAGAATATTAAATGGCCATCTTAACAGTTCAAGGAGAAGAAATTTTTTCTTTGTAAATACAACCTGAAAAATTTCCCAAAGCATGAGTGGGATAAATTTTTTTCCACTGACACAGCGTATGGTGAATAAGGGGTATAATAAGGTAGAAAAGAAAAACAGGCTTGCAATGGAGATTATGCAGAGCTGAGAGACATTTTCTTGGGTAATAAATATCTGTAGCCAGGATTTACTAGGGCATTTTGGAAGAAGACAATTGCCACAGAACTGCAGTTGTGGGAGACCAGGTGGAAATTATGAGTTTTGCCATTTGTAAGAAAAAAACTAAAAATTGCTAATTGGATTGAAACATTGATATTAAAAGTGATTATTCCAGTAGGTATTGTGGATGATATAATCAGTGTCAAATGCAAACAAGGTTGGGAGATGAAAGAAAATTAGATGCCTGACCAAATCTGAGGCCAAACTGAGTCTATTCCTTGGCTTTCCTGATTCCCTAGGAGCCAGGAGCTCAGTGCTAATCCCAGGGCCAGACTACAGTTCTGTAGGTAAGGAAGGAGAGGGTGAGTGTGTTTGAGGGCAGCGATTGTGTCAGTAACAAAGCATTTATTGTTTTAAGGAGGGTGAAGCCTGAAGGAGGGGCTTTATTTTGCTAAGGTAGATGGTAAGTGAGGATACAAATTGGGGAAGTGAAGCATTGACTAAATTGCTTAATTTAAGGAAAGTGGATTGAGAGTTTGCTAAAGGTAATTAGTTCTAGCAGCTGCGAGGAGGCTACAGAGAATGAAGGGTTTTAGGCACCTGAAGAGAGGAAATTAGGGGTGATATATAAGCAGTTTACAGAAGAGCATTTCTGATGTTTTGCTGGGCAGGGTACACTGGAACTGTTTTTCATTTCTACATGGACACTTCAGGAAAAGTGACATTGTAGGTGTATCTGTGGAGTTATGTGCGTGGGTGTGTGTGCTGAGATATGACTTACTAAGTCTGGACTCTAAGGCACATCTGAGAGGAGAGGAGGGAAGCCATTTGAATTATGTGTTAGTAAACTGAATTTTAAACTATATACAATTGTTATTCCATAATCTGTGGCATGTATTTAATCTTTCTCCATCTTGTTTTATCTTTACAAAATACTTAATTATTATGCATCATTAACTGAGTTGAGAGAGTATCTCTGGCACTTGTAGTCAAGATTCTGTGGCTAGAAGGTAGAGTGAGTGACAGACGTTTTTATAGAGTAATACCAGACAGACTTTCATTTCTGTTGACATGAGCTTGACGTAAGACATGCCTACAAGTTATCATTATTTGCAGATTAATAAGATAGTTTATAAGATTCTTTTCCTTTTTAGTCAAGATGTAATTCTTTATCTAACTGACGAGGGATTGTTAGCACATAAATAACATTCCAGGAGCCAGCCTTGCCCATTTTAGTAAGTCAAATACTTATTCAATTGGTGATAAAAGCAAGATCTAAATTCAAGAGTGCTTTATGTCCTTCCTCAGTTGAAGGTACAACAGGAAGTAAATTAAGGCTCTATATAATTTATTGCATTTTTAAAAGCTTTGTGCACTTTTAAAAATGCCTTGAGGCATTAACCATAAAATTAACGTACGCATCTGCATCTACTTACAGCAATAATGATAGATTCAAGCGGAAGTCAGGAGCATACAAATCAAGCTATATACCCAGTTACCCTTGGAACATTGAAGGGTATATTAAAAATACATAGTTATTTTAATAAGGAAGAATGAAAGTCTTTCTATGTCCTTTTTTCCTCTTTACATTTTCTGTACTTCTCTTGATAGAGCAGCCAAAAAAGAAAAAACAAAAAACAAACTAATATTTGTCAGTGATGATAGAGAAGTGAAGGTTCGGGGGTGCCACTTGGAATTGCACGTCCACGTCTTCTCTGTTTGCTGCTGCCTCAGACTGTAGGGGAGGGCTCTGCAGGCCTGCTACCTGCACACACCAGTAATCCTCCATCACCTTGCTGTGCTGGTCACACACACCTCCCCCACACACCTGCTTCCCAGGAGCTGGCCTCATCCATCGTTCTATAAAGTGGTCTTTTCAGTAGGTTGCCAGAGGGGCCTTCACATTTGTGCTTTATTTAGAAAAACAATTAAAAAATGTAAGGAGGAGTAGAAATATACATATACCACTACTGTGGGGAATTAAAAGCGTTTTTAAATTTTTCTATAACCAATTTCATCTCACACTGTGCTAATGGAAAAAAACTTTAATTTGACAATTAAATATAAGCCTTTAGTGGTGAAAATAATGTCTTTCAGATAAGTATTCAAGCTGTTGGAACTCCCTATCAAGGCTGTTTCTTTTCCTGCTGTTGGTATGGCCCTCTGGCTCTCTACCTCCCAGAATGACAGGTGGGTGGGTGGGAAAGAGAAGCCTGGGAGGGAAAGGAGGCTGTGGCCCACCAGTCCTCTGTCCCAGACCTCTGCCCTGCTGTCCTGGCGGCTGCTGCTCTCTCAGTACCATGAGTGCAGTGGGCTCTGCATTGGGCTGGTTCTGATCATTCCCTCCCACCTCCCCTTCTGTTGATGCTCTGGATCTCTGGGGTTGGCTGTGACTGCCATTCAGCCCCAGCTTTACATGCAGTCCTTGTGTGTTCTTATCATCAGAGTCACTTCTCCTCTCACTAGCCAGCAGCATGCACCATTCCCTCAGGAGAGGGGACACTTAGGGATTCCTTGCATGTCATGCCTAGGCCCTAAGAACCTGGGGTGCTGTCTCAGGCCTTCGCTCCAAGAGTGCCATCAGTGGCTTCTTTTCCCCCACCCCCCCCATCAGCCCAAATGCACAAGGCTGATTTGATGGGCTGTCTTTAGAGTTCAGTGACACTCATCTTTCCCTTTAATTTGGGTCAGTCTATTGCCCCTCTTCACCCTGATCCATAGGTCTTTGTAACCTCTCCTCTCCTCTTATTTTTTCCCGGGAGGAAGGAGCCATTCACTTTGGGGAAATATAACTGATGATAAGTTTTCTGCAATCTTTAATCAAATACCTGTCCCTGTCCCAATCCCAGCTCTCAGGGCTTACTGTGTGCTGTGACTCCAAATCTTTTGATGCCTGCAGGTGCAGATGCATGGCCAGTGGCTGCGTTAGCAGGTAATTGGGAGTGAGAGGAGAGGCAGCAGAGAGCATGCAAGGAAGATCTGTCACAAAAATCTAAGTAGATAACTTCATAGTGTCAGCAACAGGAATGCAGGACAGATGTCATCTAGAAGTATAGATCAGTTTTCAATAACTGTATTCCTCTTCCCTGATGAGAGGTGAAACTAGCCTAGTGACTCTTGTGGACTTTTTGTGGTTAACCCCTGGTGGTAAGAATAGAATAGGATCCGATACTTTTCCTTGTATTATATTCTTATATAGCAACTGTATTATATGCTAAGGCAGCCATAACAAAATCCCAAATTTGTTTTCTCATAGCTGTAGAGCCTAGAAGTTCAAGGTCAGGGTGTAGGCAGCTGTGGCTTCTTCGGAGGCCACTCTCTGTGGCTTGCCGACTGCCCCTTCTCACTGCGTCCTCTCACGGCCTTTCCTCCATGTGCACTCATCCCCGCTGTGTCATCCTCATCTGAGAAGGGTACAAGTCCTATTGATTAGGGTCCACACCGATGGCTCCATTTTAACTTAATCACCTCTTTAAAGATGTCTCCAAATGTGGTTCCCTTTTTAGGGACTGGGAGTTGAGCCTGCAACATATGAATTTTAAAGGGGACACATTTCCACCCATGCAGCCACTGTGTGCTGAGGAATTCCAAATACTTTTAAATCATAACCATTACTGAAACAAATGGTAATACTATCACTACTTTTCCGACTATAAAACACATATCATTCAATTCTCTTAGCATAAATGAGACACAGGCTCCTAAATTTTAAATTTTATTCTTTAAATTACAAAAAGAATACCTTAATAAGTGATTGGTATTCAAACGATTCAGAAGAATGTGAGGAGTTCCTGTCTTCCTTGGTAGCCTTTGACTTTGTGTCCAGTCTCTCTTATTCCCCAGAGATTTATCACAGTTAATATTTTAATATCTGTTTTTCCAGATAAATACATAATATTCATACACAAATACAATGTACAATTTTAAATATTTGACTTTATGTTTCCAAAGGGGGGGTAGTGCTATCTGTATTGTTGTCTGGCTTGTTTTTGCCACGTGATGTGGTGACTTAGAGCTCTTTCAGTGTTTGGAAAGGATTTTCAACCTCAGAAGTATTGACTTGGTTGCAGTTTCGCTGGGGCCAAGTTTGAACCTGCTACCCTTAGTATATGGGGCTGACACCCTTCCCCCTGAGCCACAGGCATTGCTAGCAGTATTGACTTGGGACGGGATGTCCTGTGCCTCTTGGGGTGTCTAGCGACATGTGTTAGTTCACTAGATGTTAGTAGCACTTGCTGCTGTGGTACGTGTGCCAATGATGTCCCCAGACATTCATTGCCAGTGTGCCCTAGTGGGCAAAACTGTACCCACTACAGTACCACTGGTGTAGAGATTTCTCTAATTTTTTAGAATTGCTGCACAATATCTAGCATATGGTAGGCCATAGTTTAGTTGCTTGCTATTGATGCAAATTTAAGATATTTCCATTTTGTTACCATTAGGACTGAAACCGTGTTGACTGTTCTTACATGTGACTCTTTTTATGTGTACTAACATACATGTGTACTAACATAGATTACGACACGTGGAAATTTAATTGCTGGGTCAAGAGAAATGCATACTTTATATTTTTATAGATGCTATCAAATTTTCCTTCAAAATCTTTGTACAATTTACATTTCCTACAATGAGTGCCCATTTTCCACATCCTTGCCAACCCTGAATAGTACCATCTGATCTTCTAATTTTTGTTATTGTGACTGAAAATTTGTGTATCGTACTTCCCCAGGTACTAGCACTCCAGCATCTATGTATTGGTATGTCTGTCTTTGTGCTCTGTTCGTATTTTTTGCCCCAGCCTTTTTTATGAGTGGTTTGATTTGTAGGAATTCTTCACATGTATTCTGGCTCTTAAATCTTTCAACTGCTACATTCTTTGCAAATATTTTTCTCCCAATCTGTTGCTTGTTTTATAACTTTGTTAACACAGCCTTTTATGATCAGAAATTTAAATTTTATAGTTAAGCATTTGAATTTTATTTAAGAAAGGGATCTAAACCTCTATTGTATAATGCTACATATTTTTGTTCTTTTGAATGTATTTTTATCAAGCTTTACCTTTTATCATTTGGCTCTTTAACCTATCTATAATCCATTTTTTTAGAGCAGTTTTAGGTTCACAGTAAAATTGGAAGAAGGGTAGAGAGATGGCTCATTTTCCCCCGTCCCCACACAGCCTCCCGCATGATCAACATCCCCACAGAGGGGTATGTTTGTTATAATTGGTGAGCCTATTTAGACCCATCAAAATAAGGTGGTGTTTTCCAATGTGGGGCTTTGGACACGTGTGTAATGTCATGTCTCCTCTGTAATGTCATAGAGTGTTTTTGCTACCCCTAACAATCCTCTGTGCTCCATCTATTATTCATCTCCTTTCCCCAGCTCTTGGCAACCACTGTTCTTTTTACATGTTTATAGTTTTGCCTTTTCCAATTGTGATATAGTTGGAATCACACAGCATGTAGCCTTTTCAGATTAGCTTCTGTCAAGCTTCTTTCCCTTAGAAATGTCCATTAAGTTCCCTCCATGTCTTTTCATAACTTATTAGCTCATTTCCTTTCAGTGCTGAATAATATTGAATTGTTTGGATGTGAACATTTTATTTACCCTTTTACCTACTGGAGGACATCTTGGTTGCTCCCAAGTTTTGGCTGTTATAAATAGAGCTGCTACAAAGATAGTGCCGGCTTTCCTGTGCACATTTTTAACTCCTTTTGGGTACATATCAAGGAACATGATTGCTGGGTTTCACAGTAAGAATATCTTCAGTTTTGTAAAAAACTTTCAAATTGTTTTCCAAAGTGGCTATACCATTTTGCATTCCCACCCGCAGTGCATAAAAATTCCAGTTGCTCCTCATCTGTGCCAGCATTGGTGTCATAATGTTCTGGATTTTGGTCATTCTAATTCGTTTGTGGTGATACTTTCTTATTTTAATTTGCATTTCCCTGATGACATATGATGTGGAACATTTTTCTCACATGCTTGTTTGCTATCTATGTATATTATCTGGCAAGGTGAATGCTAAGATCTTTTAAATGGGCTGTTTGTTTTCTTCAAATATCAAGAGTTCTTGGTGTATTTTGGATAAGAGCCCTTTATCAGATACATGTTTTACAAATGTGTTCTTCCAGTCTGTGGCTTTTCTTACTCTATTAACTTTTGCAGAGAAGAAGCTTTTAAATTTTATTTTATTTATTTTTATAATGATAAAATAAAGTTTTATTTATTTTTAATTATTTTTGTATTAAGTCATAAACACATAGATCATATATAAATTAATGCATTTATGGAGTACAATGTGCTGATTTTATATATAATTTGAAATGATTATATCAAACTAGTTAACATATCCTTCCCCTCATTGACTTAATTATTGTGTTAAGACATTTATACTCTATACTTAATAGGTGAGACATGTACCCTTGCAGTATGCACCATAGGTGTGGTCCCGCCATTTACTCTCCCTCCATCAAACTCTCCCCTCCCCTCCTACTCCCCTTCTTTTCTCAGTTATTCTTTGATGTTTGGTGCCCTTATGTTACATTTAAGAAATTATTGCCTTGCCTGAGGTCCTCTAGGTTTTCTCTTATGTTCCTGTCTAGTAGTTTTTTAGTTTTGTATTTTACACGTGGTACTGTGATCCATTTTGAGTTAATTTTCATAAAGAATTTAAGGTCTGTGTCAAGATTTTCATTCTTAATTTGGACATCAAGTTGTTCCCATGTCATTGCTGACAAAACTGTCTCTGCTTCATTGTACTGCCTTTGGTTCCTTTGTTGAAGAGCAGGTGATGATATTATGTGGGACTATTTCTGGGTGTTTTTTCCTTCCCATTGGTCTGTCTTTTCTTTCACACTACCACACTGAAGTTGGCAAGTGTCAGTCCTCCAATGTTGTTTGTATCCTTGGATATTGTACCTTTTGTCATATAAACTCTAAAATAAATTTATTGATATGCAGAAAATAGCATGCTTAGGTTTGTTTGGATTACGTTGAATCTACTGACACTATCGAATCTTCCTTGCCAGGAATATAGGATATGTCTTCATTTATTTAGTTCTTTTATTTTGTTCATCAGTTTTGTAGTT
Source organism: Loris lydekkerianus (assembly GCA_963574355.1). Lineage (NCBI taxonomy): Eukaryota > Metazoa > Chordata > Mammalia > Primates > Lorisidae > Loris > Loris lydekkerianus. The sequence continues at coordinate 9,821 of CAUYPK010062010.1, forward strand.
TTTCTCATGTAGATCGTGAAAGTATTTTGTTAGATTTGTAACTAAGTATTTCATTGTTTTGAGTGCTAATGTAAATGGCATTGTGTTTTTAATTCCATTTGGTTATGGCTAGTATAGGAAAGTGATTGATTTATATATGTTAACTTTATATCCTATGATCTTGCTATAATCACTTACTAGTTCTGGGAGTTTTTTTGTGATTTACTTTGAATTTTCTACATAGAAGATTATGTCATCTGAGAACAAGGTTATATTTTATTTATTCCATTCCAATCATTATGCCTTTTATTTCCTTTTCCTGTATTATTGCATTAGCGGGAGGTTTCAGTACAATGTTGAATAGACATGGCAAGAAGGGATACCCTTGTTTTATTTTTGATCTTAGTGGGAAATCTTCAAGTTTCTCACCATTAAGCCTGATGGTGGTAGCAGGGTTTTTGTAGAATTTTTTATGAACTAGTGAAAATTCTCTATTCCTAGATTACTGACAGTTTTTAATCATGAATCAGTGTTGGATTTTTATCAAATGCTTTTTCTGCATGTCCTGATATGATTATGTGATTTTTCTTTTTCACCCTGTGGATGTGAAAGATTACATTAACTGACTTTTGGACATTGAACCAGCCTTTCATACCCAGAATAACTCCCTGTAGTCAATTTTTTATGCATGTTTTATACAAAGGTATTTTCTCTATTCTCTAATGAAGCATTTATGTAAATGTATTTGAATTTGTATGTTTAATCTGCATGTGGGTTGCTCTGTCTAACACAAATACTATAGAAAATAAGTACAATTTGCATCTCTATTTATACTAAAATTATTAATAGAGCTTTTGTTTTTCCTCTACATAGAGAATTCAGGGCACAGAGGGCAGGTAAATTTCTGAATGTTGTCCCTGTTGTCTTCAGTTGGGCTGGCTGACTGGAATAGAGCTCTCCCTGAGTAGGGAATAGAAAAGCAGCTTCCTGACCATTTGCAGCTAGTGGCTTCTTCTCAGATAGTGGGATCACGGTCCATAAGAGCCTTTCAATTTCTTCTTCATTTTTCTGTGGGCCAACAGAGACCTAAATTTTCTTTTTAATCCCTTTATTGATTAGTCTGGTTGGTTCTAAACTAGTCCATCACATATTGGAGGACATATTCTTCCTGGATTGTAAAACCAAGAAGATGATCAGATAAGAAAGGCCCAGGAGGGTTTAGGAGACTAAGATTTTTTTTTTTTTTTTTTTTTTAGGATATCAAAATATAAGTTTATTTTATCTTCTGAGAAGGAAAGCGGGAGTATGAGAGGGAAAGAGAGAAAAAAAAGAGAGCAGGGAGTCAGTGTGACATCCCAAAGAAAGAAAGGAAGAAAGAATGCTCACAGCTAAGACCAAGAGACCCACAGCTTTTAAGGGGGCAGGCGATTGGCAGCCTACAGCTGAGAAACTGTTATTTCCACTCCTTTCTTTTTTCTTAGCTGCAGGGAAATTAGAAAAACAAGCTGGAGTGAATGTCAAGGTCCATGAGCTGGCTCCCATGCCTTTTCTTTGAAAATGAGGGATTATTGCAGGAGATGGGAGATACGGCTACTGGCTACGCCTGACTGCTCCTTCCTTGTTGTTTACTCAGAAACTCCAGAAGAAACAAATTCTTGAAAGCAATTTCGAAAGAGAAAGATTTACATCTCCTTCTGTCTGTTCAGCCCTTTTCCGGATTCCCATTGGGGTAGGGTGCCTGTCAGTAAGAGAATTTGTAGGATTGGAAAATTAGGTATTTTCCTGTTACTTTTGTAATTTTTGCAAGGCTGCTCCTTTCAAAAAAAATAGATTTTATTTTGCCTTCATCTATTCTTTCTGTAACACTCCTCCTTTATTTATGTGGGTTTGTGTTTCTGACTTATATAATTTTTCTCTCTCTAAAAAGGTGCGTTTAACATTTCTTGTGAAACAGGTTTACTGGTGACAGATTCCTCAGTTTTTGTATGTCTGAAAAAGTCTTTATTTCTCTTTCACTTTTGAAGGATAATTTCACTAGATACAGAATTATAGGTTGGTAGGTTTTTCTTTTAACACTTTAAATATGTTAGCACATTCTTTTCTTGCTTTCATGGTTTCTGGAGAGAAGTTTGATGAAATTCTTAATTCCTCTACAAGTGATGTTACTGTTGAGTTTTAATTGTTCTTTATATATTCTGGATACTAGACCTTTGTCAGATATGTGCTTTACAAATATATTCTCCAACTCTATAGCTTGTCTTTACAGTCATGGACAGGGTCTTAGAGTAAAAGTTGTTAATTTAAATGAAGTTCAATTTATCAATTTTATAACTCATGCTTTGGTATCAAAACTAGGAACTTGCCTACCCCTAGATCTAAAAGTTTTTCTTCCATGGTTTTTCTAAAAGTTTTACATTTCAGTTCAGGATCCTTTTTTTTTTTTTTTTTGAGACAGAGTCTCACTCTGTTGCCCCAGGCTAGAGTGCCATAGTGTCATAGCTCACAGCAATCTGACTCTTAGGCTCTAGTAATCCTCTTGCCTCCCTCCCAAGTAACTGGGACTACAGGCACCCACCACAACGCTTGGCTAGTTTTTCTATTGTTAGTAGACAGAGTCTCACTCTTGCTCAGGCTGGTCTCCAACTCCTAAGCTCAAGCAATACACCTACCTTGGCCTTCCAGAATGCTAGGATTATAAGTGTGAGCCACCACACCAGGCCAGGATCTTTTTTGGTTTACTTTTTATGTAAAGTGTGAGACTTAGGTCCAGGATGTTCCATTGCTCTAGCAGCATTTGTGGAAAGATTATCTTTCCTCCATTAAATTGCTTTACAACTTTGTCAAAAATCAGGTGGACATATTTGTGTGGATATATTTCTGGGTTCCCTATTTTATCCACTGACCTATGTATCTGTTCTTCTGCCAGTACAGCTTATTTATATGCTGTAATAAGTCTTAAAACCAAACTTGGTTGACTTATTTCTCACACTGTGTTCCTTTCAAAATTTAGTTATTTAATTTCTTTGTTTTTCCATATAGCTTTTAGAATAATCTTGACTATGTATCTATTAAAAAAATTTCCTGAGATTTTGACAGGAAATGCTTAAACCTGTATATTCATTTGAGAAAAACTGACATCTTTACTATATTGAGATTTCTAATCCACAAATATGGTATGTTTCTCCATTAATTTAGATCTTCTTTGATTTCTTTCATTAACATTGTTGGTTTTTCAGCACTTAAATATTATACGTATTTTGTTAGATTTCATTTCTTTCCTTGAGTGATTGTAAATGGCATTGCCTTTTTTAATTACAATGTTTACATCTTCATTGCTAATACACAGAAATATGATTGGATTTTGTATTTTATCTTGTATTTCGTGACTTTCCTATACTCACTTATTATATCTAGGAGTTTGTAGAGCTCTCAAAGACATTACCTTTTCCCGAACTTAAGTGGAAAGCATTCAGTTTTGTACTATTAAGTATAATTTTCTTTTCTTTCTTTTTTTTTGCAGTTTTTGGCTGGGGCTGGGTTAGAACCCACCACCTCTGGCATATGGGACTGGCCCCCTACCCCTTTGAGCCACAGGCATTGCCCTATTAAGTATAATATTAACTACACGTTTTTTGTAGATGCCCTTTGTCAAGTTGAGAAAATTTTTAACTTTTTTTTTTCATAAAATTAAGTGGGTCTGTGTAACAGAAAGTTTCCTTCTATTCCTATTTTCCTATAATTTTTTAAAACATGAATGGGCATTGAATTCTGTGAAATGCTTCTTGTCTCCATTGTGTGAAGCATATTCAAAAATCAACTTGCCACTCTTGAAGGAATCGGCTTGCGTGAATATTTTATGAGGAGAACTCCCCAGGCAATTGAAGCAGTATCAAAAATAGACTACTGGGACCTGATCAAACTAAAAAGCTTCTGCACAGCCAAGAACATAGTGAATAAAGCAAGCAGACAGCCCTCAGAATGGGAGAAAATATTTGCAGGCTATACCTCCAATAAAGGTCTCATAACCAGAATCCACAGAGAACTCAAATTTATTAGCAGGAAAAGAACACGTGACCCCATTTCAGGGTGGGCAAGGGACTTAAAGAGAAACTTCTCTGAAGAAGACAAATGCAAAATCTACAAACACATGAAAAAAAGCTCATCATCCTTAATCATCAGAGAAAAGCAAATCAAAACTACTCTGAGATACCATCTAACCCCAGTAAGAGTAGCCCACATAACAAAATCCCAAAACCAGAAATGTTGGTGTAGATGTGGAGGAAATGGCACACTTCTACACTGCTGGTGGGAATGCCCACTAATACGTTTTTTCTGGAAGGATGTTTGGAGAATACTTAGAGACCTAAAAATAGACCTGCCATTTGATCCTATAATTCCTCTACTAGGTTTATACCCAGAAGACCAAAAGTCACAATA
>CAUYPK010062011.1:0-12082 GCA_963574355.1 Loris lydekkerianus
GAAAGGATATTTGCATATTTTGAATCAGACAAAAGCTTGATAACTAGGATCTATAGAGAACCCAAATTAATCCACATGAAAAAAGCCAACAATCCCATGTATCAATGGGCAAGAGACATGAATAGAACCTTCTCTAAAGAAGACAGACGAATGGCTAACAAACATATGAAAAAATGTTCATCATCCCTATATATATTAGAGAAATGCAAATCAAAACCACCCTAAGATACCATCTAACCCCAGTGAGAATTGCCCACATCACAAAATCTCAAAACTGCAGTTGCTGGCATGGATGTGGAGAGAAGGGAACACTTTTACACTGCTGGTGGGACTGCAAACTAGTACAACCTTTTTGGAAGGAAGTATGAAGAGACCTCAAAGCACTCAAGCTAGACCTCCCATTTGATCCTGCAATCCCATTACTGGGCATCTACCCAAAAGGAAAAAAAAATCCTTTTATCATAAGGACACTTGCACTAGACTGTTTATTGCAGCTCAATTTACAATCACCAAAAGTGAAACAGCCTAAATGCCCACCAACCCAAGAATGGATTAACAAGCTGTGGTATATGTATACCATGGAATACTATTCAGCTATTTTAAAAAATGGAGACTTTACATCCTTTGTATTAACCTGGATGGAAGTGGAATACATTATTCTTAGTAAAGCATCACAAGAATGGAGAAGCATGAATCCTATGTACTCAATTTTGATATGAGGACAATTAATGACAATTAAGGTTATGGGGTGGGAAGGAAAAGCAAAGAAGGAAGGAGGGAGGGGGTGGGGCCTTGGTGTGTGCCACACCTTCTGGGGGGCAAGACATGATTTCAAGAGGGACTTTACCTAACAAATGCAATCAGTGTAACCTGGCTTATTGTACCCTCAATGAATTCCCAACAATTAAAAAAAAAAAAAGAATTATTAGTACTGTGTAGAAAGTCTCTAACTACTTTTGTGACAACAGCCCTTGTGATTATGTTAAGGTGGTCTTCATGTCCTCCAAATATAATATGGAAATGTTAAGAGAGCAAGTTTGACTTCACTTTACTGTTTACTCCTTTTCTGTTATATTCCATTACCTTTGAAACTTGTTTCTCTCGTTTGTGCTCCCTTTATATAACTCTGAATGCATTTTATTGGGATTGTTAGTGATGTAGGTTACTGACTGCACTCGTGATTATATCCTTGGTGATTATCACTTTTTGTGATCATGCTGTTTATGACCCTCATCTGTGAGTCCCCCTCCCTACACTACCTTAGGACATTGTAGATTGCATTTGTTTTGTAAAAGGAATTACTAAGTACTCTCGTGATCATAGAATTATAAACTGACTAAACCACCGTACCCTCGTGATTTCCCCAAATTGTTGTTTTTGATTTTGTATTTATGCTTGTTTACCCCTGGAAAAATTTTAGAGTTAAAATAAAATAAAATAAAATAAAAATAATATAAATATATTAATATTATTATATAATGTATTCAATTATATTTATATTTACAAATAATTATATATAATAATGTACATATAATTATTTGTTAAAATAAAATAATAATAAATAAAAGTTAGAGCTTCAGTCAACTTGGGGCTGCTCTCAGAAACCCCATGTTGGGACATTGAGACATTCACCAGCTGGCTCTTTAATAAAAGGACTTTTCTTTAATTCAGCTTATCTAGTGGTGTGGTCTTTGAGAGATTCCTGGGCATAACAGGTGAATAGGCACAGGTTTGTTATGAGCATCATCTTCCTCCTAGGCACCACCTGACTGAAAAGCCTCATTATGATGCCCAGGACAACTGTACTGGGTGGATAAGCCAGTTTGGGGTGTCTTTAAGGCTACTTAAAGAAGCATTAATTCAGCTGAGATCCACAAGGGAGTAGAAGAGAACTCTGGGTTAGTGGCAGTGTTTCTGCCAGGGTGTGGGTTTCACGAGGGTATGTGTTTGTCAGAGCTTGGGGAGTGATGTTCTTAAGATGTATGCCTATCCTAGATGTGAGCTTAGGGAGAAAGAACAATGTATAAATATTGAACTGTAGATAATTGTCCATATACTCAAGCATTTAGAATGAAGTGTTTTATTGTCTATAACTTACTTTTAAATGCATAAGAAATAAGATTCATTGATGTATTAGGGATGGAAAGGCAGTCAAAGAAACACAGCAAACTGTTATTTTTTTGCATCTAGATGAAGGTCAATGGGTATTCACAGCATAATTGTTGCAACTTTTCTGTAAGTTCAATAATTGTCCTAAAGATTGCTATGGCTATAAAAAAATAATGCCACTACACACCCACTAATAGATTTCCTTATAAAGATGGACATAGCAAATATTAGCAGGTATGTAGCTGCTAACAGAAGTGTAAATTAATGCAACCAGTTTGGAAAAGATGTGGCAATAATGACTAGAGCTTAACATGTGTATGCCTCATGGCCTAGTAGTCACACTCCTAGGGACACACTCACCAGAAATGCCCAATTGTGTCCTTTAAAAGCAACTTTAGCAGCCCTATGACTCAAAGCCCCTAGCAGTAAGGGACCTAATTGCCTCATGTCAGGAGTGTGGGAGTACCCTGACACCTGTAGGGCCAGCAGCAAACCCTAAGTGGTATCTGGTCTTAGAAAATACTCTGTACCAGGCACTGTTAAATCTCTTTCCACCACCATTTTTCAGATGAGGGAAAGGATGGACAGAGAGGTGAGGGCACTGACCTGAGAACATATGGCTGGTAACTGACTTATGGAGTCAGGGCTCCCAGATCAACAAGAGGTTTAGGGTGGTCTGTTTTTTATTCACAGACAACTGAAGCTCTACACATATTGCCCATGTATTCGCTTATGTTGAAATGGCTATAAAATATATGTATAATCTGTGCACACAAGTGTGCATTTTCTTATTGCATGTATATACATACAACAGAAAAATGATGACAAAGACTTATGAAATGTGAGTATCAACTGTGTGATGGGATCTCGGGGGGAGGGGTCTTTTTCTCATGTTGGGGGAAGAGAAGTCTGTGGTGAAGGACCTGGACTCTGAAAGTAGACCATGTGGTACAGGTTCCAGATCAGGTGTCTACCAGCTGTGTTCCTTTAGAGAAATGACTTCACCTCTGTGTGCCTTACCTGCCACATCTGTAAAGGGGGAATAGTGATCGTACCTCACTGCTAGGATTGTTATGAGAATTGATATATGCAGGCAGCACTTGGCAGATGTTCATTCTCAGCACTTTCTCTCTTCAAGTTTGGCATAGTAAACATGAATTACCTTTATAATTAGAAAGTTTATATGTGAGTCTATTTTAAGAGAGCACCTAGAGAGATCAGGAAAAAAGCAGTAACGTTTTAGATCTTTGTTAGGTGGAAGGAATATTGGTGTCAAGTAGTGTTCATTGACAAAATACTCTGTGCCAGGCACTATTAAATCTCTTTCCACAACCATTTTTCAGATGAGGGACAGGATGGACAGAGAGAGAGGTGAGGGCACTGACCTGAGAACATATGGCTGGTAACTGACTTATGGATTCAGGGCTCCCAGATCAACAAGAGGTCATAGCGCATTCTGGACGGATGGGAAACACCATCTAACAACCTGCATAGCACACACTGTATTTGCAGACCAGATAGTTTCTGTTTAGGCATGAGCAAACGTGTCTTTACTTGTGTTTATTTTGGATTAATTCATGGGTACAAACAATTAGGTTACATTGTTACATTTGTGAATGTAAGGTAAATGTCTAAGATGTGTTGGAGCCCTTCACCAAGGAGGTATGCTGTATACTTCTATACTGAACCTGTTAGGTGAGAGCTTATTCACCACTCCCTCTCACCATTCCCTCCTCCTTTCCCTGTGCTTCAATTTAATTGTATTTTTTTCTTGTGTTTGCATATAGTAGTTCATCTATTAGTTTCAACCTAGTATTGAGCACATTGGATGCTTGTTTTTCCATTCTTGTGATCATTTACTTAGGAGGATGTTCTCCAAATCCATCCAGGTAAATACAAAAGGTGTAAAGTCTCTGTCTTTCTTCCTGGCTGAATAGTATTCCATGCTATAGAAATGCCATAGATTCAGAATGAAACAATGCAAAATGAGTAACACCTACTCAGTACATTTGCATGGAGCTGAGGGACCCTGGGAAGCCAACACCAGCAAGCACTCCACAAGGAGAACCAAGGTTGTGGTCCCCTCTAACATTCTTCACTGCTTTCAGTGAAATCTCAGGCATGAGAAAATACAGTACAGGGGAAAGGTTCAAAGAGAGAGTTAATGTTACAAAACAAGTATTTTATCTTTAGCTGCCTGATTCAACTCTTAACACAGTCTGTTCATTGCATTTCCATCCTGCCTTAATCTCATCACTGCTAATATATGACTTAGGGCCATAACAGTAGGCGATGTCTAGCGAGTACTGTTTTTAGTATGGAAGGTCATAGGACCTGGGCTTTTGCTATCAGAGTCCTTGGAACTCTTAGCCAAAGACCTTTTTGTAACTAAGACCTACACCATGGTTCATCAGTTCATGAGTTGATGGGCGATTAGATTGCTTCCATATCTTGACGATTGTGACTGGAGCTAACCATTCGTAAGTGTCCTTGTGGTACAATGATTTTTTTTTTTCCTTCTGAGTAAATACCTATTAATGGGATTGCAAGATCAAATGGAAGGTCTACTTTTAACTCATTGAGAATTCTCTGTACTTTTTTTCAAAAAGGCTGTATTCATTTGAAATTCTACCAACACTGTACAAGTATACCTCTCTTTCTGCACTTACACCAGCATCTGTAGCTTTGAAAGTTTCTGATGTGAGCTGTTCTCACTGAGGTTAGGTAATATCTCGAGGTAGTTTTGATTTGCATTCCTCTGATGATAATGATGAGGGATTATGAGCATTTTTTCATGATAACATCTTCATTTGGGTATCCTAGGGAATATCTGAGGATCTGAAAGGAAACTAGGCAGAGGTTAGAGGTCTGAGGCTTCTGATAGGCTTGGTGATGACAATATTCCACATCCCCTTTCTTCTTCCTTTTTTTTTTGAGACAAAATCTCACTATGTTGCCATGGCATACTACCCATGGTGTAGTAGTGCCATGGGTAGTGTGCCATGGCAAACTCAAACCCTTGGGCTTAAGCAATTCTCACAGCAAATTCAAACCCTTGGGCTTAAGCAATTCTCTTGCCTCAGTCTCCCAAGTAGATGGGACTATAGATGCCTGCCACAATGCCTGGCTTTTTTTTTTTTTTTTTTGTAGTTGCTATTGTTATTGGGCAGGCTTAAGCTGGGTTAGAACCCACCAGCCCCAATGTATGTGGCTGGTGCACTAGCTGCTGAGCTACAGCCACTGAGACCCCATTCCCTTTCTTCTGATAGTGACCCTTAGATCCTACACACGTGACCCTCTTAGTCCCACCCGTAAGTTGCCTCAGAAGTGGCATTTCTGCAGGGACTTCACATGCACTAGTTCTCCAGAAGCCAAATCTTCCAATAAATTAACAAAACTGATTGCAACTTTTTATTGCCCATGAACCAGAGCTTGGATTAATGAGAGGTGGCCACAGTACAGCCAGCTTAAGCCTGAAAACAGTTAAGACAGAAGGTCTCATCAACAGAATGTCTCTGGAGCAGAGCTTGGGCATGGTCAAGTTTGTAGACCTAGAGCAAAATGCTCTCCTAGAGGGTTGTCCTGGCAATAAGGATGATAGACCAATTCCCTATCCCTAGGCTTATTGCCACCTCTGCCCTGGGTGCCCCTCACACTGTTGGCTTTCTTCTGCCCAAATACCTCCTGGCCATGACCTGTGGTCATACCCACACAATGGAGCTCTGCCATACCCACCTGCTTCAGAAGCTGCCTGTGATCCCTCAGCAGCAGGTGGGCAAAGGCAACACTGTGTGTATCTGTCCTAGGAATAGGGGACTTACTGTAGATACATAGCTTTTTATCTAGTCTTTCCATCTGTGCAGTGAGATTTTCACAATGTGGGCATCTGTTTCCTTCCAATTGCTGGGGGCTCAGTGGAGCTTGGCAAGGTGGCCAGCATGAAGGATTCTCAGAGAGGAAACTGAACATGCAAAGGAGGAGGTGTGGTGGCATCTGCGGCAAAGTGGAAGATTCAGTGTGTGTGTACTGTGAAGCACAGGCTGGGGCATGCAAAAACTTAGCAGTGGGACAGACAAGTCACAGAGGGACCCAAAATCCAATGGAAGAACTGGAAATGGCCCTGAAGAGGAGAGAGTGAGGGATGGATTTTAAGGACAGTAGCACTGGCTCAGTGCTTTCGGGGCTATTAAGCATAAAGAAAATCTCCACTGGGGAAGGAAGAGGACCCATAAGAATCCCACCCTATCCCCAGTCCCTTCTTTCTTTCCCTTGTTCTTCTCCTTTGGGCTACAGGAGAGTGTCACTCAACTCGTCAGACTCCAGGACCATCTAGGACAGGTCTCACACTCTAACTCAACTCATCAGATTACAGGACCATGTTAACAGGCCAGAGGTAGTGGCCAGTTAAAGACTGTGCATACAATGTGGACAAGCCATGCACCAGGCCTGGGGTCTTCTTGGACGTTCCATAGGCTCCTTAGGAACTTGTGAGGCGGCTACTTGATGGATGTCTGGAATTATGGGAGATGAAAAAAAAATTTTTTTTCCCCAAAAATGTCAAGCCAAGACCCAGGAAGCACAGACAACATGAAGCAGTATAAATGCCAGAATGTCCATACCTAGGATGTCATATTCAAACTGCAGAAAATAAATGATACCGAAATACATCATGAAAGAAGCTATAGGACATAAATACCTTATCTGTGGAGGAATAAGAATAAGAATTATATCAGAATATTCTTTTTTCTCCTTAATAACATTCATCTGAAGACACTAAGACACTGCTGTAATTTGGACAGGCTGCTTCCTGGGCCTGCTACACAGTTACCACTTGGGATACTTCTGGATCTGGGGATGCTTAGGTCTGCAATTCTGTGAGTCCTACATTTTCTTTTTCTTGGATACATGTTCTATTTTTCCATGAATATCTTGTGAGAGAAAGTGTATCAGGCTAGTTCTGCATCTGAGGACACAGGCAACCTGGCTTAGAATAAGGGAGGATAAAAGGCAGGTACCATAACATGACCTGAGCTACAACTTGAGCCAGGCCTGATGTGGGAAGGCCTATGGCCCCAGGTGTAGCAGGAGGTTCCATGAAAGCATGCACTGGAACTTTTTTTCTTTCTGGCCTGGCCTTCCTGCCTGATATGCACTTGGATGAGCACTGTTGACCAGGGCCTTGGCCCTCTGCACACCAGGAAACTGGATACCTCGTTATGGTACCTGGCACAGACACACCATGGGGTCGGCCTCCTTTCTGGCTTGTGGTCTCTCTTGGTAACATTACAACCTTCCTGGGGCAGCATCAGGGACTAAGAGGGCAGTGAATCCACCAGGTAAGGGCCCATTGTTTGCTAGGCCCTAAGCTAAGGCCCAGCACAGAGTTTGTGGCCTGATGCATCTCCTTGACCCCCAATAGCAGTCCACAGTGCTGCTCAGGTCCACTGTGCTAGTCTCCTACTGGGCAGCAGTTACATTCTGGCTACAGTACGGCCCCACGGCCCTTGACTATTTACTAAGGACTCTCCCAGCTCCCTTCCTCTATACAGGCAGGCCAGGGCCCCATCATCTCCACTGAGATGATGGGGAGGAGGCTGAGAGGGGAGCAGCCTCAACACTCACAGGTGAAATAGCAGGAACAGAAGAGGAGGATTGAGACCTGTGGTTTTCGACCTGAAACTGCATCCTTTCTGCGGCGGAATGTAGGTAGTTGCTGAAGACAGCCATGACCCAGTTTAAGAAGACCAACCCCACCTGGTGGCCACTTGGAGCCACAAAAGCCAGTGTCCTGTGTTCAATACACAGGCAGTGTTCTTGTCAACCTCGCTTCTCCAGCAGATGGCCCCTGTGATCTGAACACGCAATAGACCCAAGATGTCTGCAACACAAGTTCATTTTCACTTTCAAATCCTTGTAAATCTATCCAGAGCAGCATCAAAGCCTGGCTCCAGGGTGAAAACATCACATGCTGGGAAGTTGGAGACTTGCTTAAAGTGCAACTGGCAGCTGATGTTTAAGGTTCTCTATGTTCTCTGTGTTTAAGGTCCTGACACAGCCCTATCCATCTGGGCCAAGAAGCACTTACCTCAAGATGGGGAAGAAGGAAGAGGTATTGGCCAGGCCTGCCAGCCACCATGCCCAAGCCCAGGAGACCCAAAATCTTGGAACAAGAGCAGGCCCAAGGAGCGTGGCTGGGCCAGAAATGCCACCTATGCCCCCAAGACTTCCTTGCAAAGCCCCAAAGCTTCTCAAAGCTTAGGGATGGAGCCACAGTTGATAATAACAAAGATAAATTGGGGGCCTCTGAATACTGGAGAGTTTTAGATCAGAATTTCAGCATTTGGAATCTAGCCTGCATCCAGGAGCATGGCAGACAAGTCCACTAATGCCTGTCTCCTATCTCTGTGAGGATAGGGCTCATGGAAGCCAATGGAGGGAAAGATAAAGAGCAGATATGTTGACTCATCATTGGGACCTGGCTCCCAAGGAAATATACCTTTGAAGGAGGGAACCACCACCTTCACAATAGTTTTCCAAGTCTGGAGCAATTGAAATATCAACTGACTTTAGTAGGGGTCATGAGAAGAGAAAAGGCCTTTTTGCCTGGAATAGACCAACCTAGTGACAAGATTCTCACTTCCCAACACAGTGGATGGCCTCACTACAGGTAAACACACCCAGGAGAATCAAAATCCACAACCTAGAAAAATGAGATTATTAGAATTGCAAAAATGTAGCCCTGGCCAGTGAATGTCCATTTCTATGGAGAACCTGCCTCTAGGGACATGGAAGGAAGAAACATTGCCCTCTTGGATTACAGAGGCAGCACTAACGAGGCTGTCATATGCCTCCAGAGACCAGGGGGAAGAGGAAAATGTGAGTTTCTGGAGCCCAAAGAACACGAGCTATAGAAGCAGCAACCTTGGAGCTCTGATTTGAGGTGGACTCTTTTCTGCCCCAAAAGCTATCACCTCAAAAGTACCAATTACTTTGACATAGTTAAGTGGTCCAGTGTCCAGTACACAGCAAGTGCTCAGTGAATGTTGAAATAGCATGACCTATCAGTCACTTTTATTCAAAATTAGGGTAGGGGTGGTCCCTAGGGGTACCCATCTTGAAAACTCATATACACTTCAGTGGTGTGAAGTACAGTTAACTATTGTGCAACCATCACCTCCATTTATCTATACAACTCATAAAACTGTTGCTGTGAACCCAATGAGCAATAACGACTGAATTCTCATGCTCCCCTGGCAACTATCCTTCAAGATTATCCCCACCATGATTGCCTGATTCTTGTTCTGACCTCATAAAGAGCCATTGAGGACAAAACCTATATAAAGCCTTGCTCTGGGACTAAATCTTTGGTCAATATAGCCCAGGAAGCTTTTCAGTAACCTATGAGTTTGACCCTAACGAAACTGGTTTTTCTTATTTATTAGCATTGTTAGAGTAATTAGTGAGTTAGTGATTGTTAGTGTAATTGGTTATTTTGTGATTGTTAGTGTAATTAGTAATTATTAGCATAATTACTTAGTTCATTTACCCTCCCTCCATCCAACATCCCCTTCCCTTACCTTCTCCCAAATACATTAGTTTGTGACTGTGAGTGTAATTATTTAGTTAGTACTTGTTAGTGTGTTTAGGTAATAATTGTTAGTGTTATTAGTTATTGTTAGCATAATTATATAGTTAGTAATTGGTAGTGTAATTAGTAATTGTTAGTGCCATTAGTTAGTGATTGCTATTGTAATTAGTGATTGTTAGCATAATTCATTAGTGATCATCAGTGTAATAAGTGACAGATACTGTTATTATTCAGTCAGTAATTGTTAGTGTAGTTAGATAATAATTGTTAGTGGTATTACTTACTGATTGTTCATATAATTATTTAGGTAGTAATTGTTAGTGTAATTAGTTCTTGTTAGCGCAATTAGTGATTGCTATTGTAATTAGTGATTGTTAGTGTAATTATTAGTAATTGGTATTGTAATTAGTGATTTTAGTGTAACTAATTAGTGATTTTTAGTGTAGTTAGTGACTGTGTAATTATTTGGTTAGTAAAAGTGTACTTAATTAGCGATTGTTAGTGTAATTGTTTAGTTAGTAATTGTTAGTGTCATTAGGTTGTAATGGTTAGTGTTATTAGCTAGTTAGTGTTTGTTAGTGTAATTATTTAGTAATTGTTAGTGTAATTAGTAATTATTAGTGTAATTAGTTCGTGATTGTCAGTGTCAATAGTTTGTATTATTTCTTAGTAGTGTTTTATATTAGTAGTAGTATTGTTATGATAGTGCATAGACTTCTCTGAGGTAAGGTAGTATAATCTATTAGTGTTCCTTTTTTTTTTTTTTTTTTTTAATCTAATCAGTAATTAGCTAGAACCATGGAGTGGGGCCTGGCCTCTAAATCTCTTGAGGAGGTGGTGCTTGGAGATTACCAACTACTGAGAATGATTGGATGTGGAAATTTCAATAAGGTGATGTTGACCCAGCACATACCAACCCAGGCAGAGGTGCAATCAAAGCCCTGTCAAAGTTCAATCCTGCTGGAGTAGAAACCATTTACTACGAGGCGCAACTCATGAAATCTCTAAATCACCCCAATATCTTGAAAGTTCTGGATGTCATCGATACCAAAGATACGCTGTATATAGTGATGGAGCACGCTAGTCGCAAAGACCTATTCAGATGGATTTTGAGCCATGGCCGCATGGGGTAGGAGGAAGCCCGAGAAAAATTCAGCCAGATCCTATCAGCAGTTCAGCACTGTCATGAAAAAAACATTGCGCATCTCGACCTGAAACCACAAAATATTTTACTGGATGCCAATGATGATGTGAAACTGGCAGATTTTGGCTTTGCCACCAGGTTTTCACCAGGCAAGAAGCTAGTCAACTTTTGTGGCACTCCCTGTTTTTCTGCCCCCGAAATCCACCTGCGTCAGAAGTTTGATGGACCCACAGCAGACGTGTGGAGCCTTGGGGTCGTACTGTACCTCATGGTGACTTCTGCCATTCCATTTTTTGCATGGACTTGGGAGGACCTGATAGGAAACATCACAATGGGGCGTTATGAAGTACCTTCATATTTCTCCGAGGAGCTCAAAGACTTTCTGCACGCATTCCTAACTGTCGACCCTGGCAAGAGGCCCACCCTCAGCCAGATTATGAAACACGAGTGGCAAGGTACTGACGCCACATAAAGAACTTCCCACAAAGAAGGCCAGGGAGTACTGAACACCAGATGGGAAGACCTCAGCTTCTCGGGGGCCCGATGGAAAGACCTCAGTCTCTCCCCATGAAAGGGGCCAGGGACACCAGGGGCCTATCAGGAGATTAGGTATCTTCCTTTGGAAAGCATGCTGTATCCTGCCGGCCCAAAAAATTTGCCGCTTCAGACGCAGGAATAAAGTGTTCCCTGTGGATGACCAGGAGCAGGATACATCATCCTTTCCAGGGGAAGATAACTAACCTAGTGGGACCCTGCCAGCCCCAGCCCTCTTCAGAAGGAGTGGCTGAGGTCCTCCCATCTAGTCACTCAGCCTAAAGGGTGCTGTCTTCCTAATGGAGACCAAGGTCTACTCTTGAGGCTTCTCCGTGGCTGCTGGTGCTATGGATGGACGAGAGGCCATAACTATGTGCAGGGGGCATTGCAGGAGCTGAGTATAGCAAGGGCAGATGGTGTGAATTTCCTGGTGTCCTCTGGTGTTCTGTATTCCTGGCCTTCTTGTGGGCCTCTGTGTGTATGTGGCCTCAGTTTCTTTTGCCCAGAATGAATCCACTTGTCTTTCATAATCTGGTGGATGGTGGGCTTCTTCCTGCGGTCAACCATCGGGAATGACTGCAGAAATTCTTTTGAGTTCTTTGGAGAAATGAGAAGGTACTTCATTTCTCCCACTAGTGATGTTGTTTATCAGGTCTTCCAAAGTCTGTCCATGAAATGGGAGGGTCCCAGACACCATGGTGTATAGT
>CAUYPK010062014.1:0-20626 GCA_963574355.1 Loris lydekkerianus
CATACACTAGTTTCACAGGCTGGTTGACACATTTACATCACACTGGTTAACATAGCCTTCCTGGCAATTTCACAGTTATTGTGTTAAGACATTTACATTCCACATTTACTAAGTTTCACATATACCCTTGTAAGATGCACCGCAAGTGTGTTCCACTATTTTCACTTCAACTTTTAATCTTATGCTTAGAGTCACATGTCACTTGTAGCTGGGAATGTGCTCTGAGAACTGCATCATTAGGTGACTTTGTTGTGCTAACCTCACAGAGTGTACTTACAAAAACTAGAGGTCATAGCCTACCACACAGCCAGGTCACAGGGTATTAACCGATTGCCCCTAGACTACAGACCTGTTCAGTGCAGCACACCACACATTCCTGCGCTGAATACTGTGGGGAATTGTAGCACAATGGCAAGTATTTGTGTATCTAATCTAAATATAGAAATGGTGGAATAGGAATATAGTATATAATCCTAGGGGCCCACAATTAAATATAATATAAAGGGCCTACCATGGACCTAGATGTCATTATGTGGGTCTTGACTATATTTGTATTTTAGCAAATATTTGCTGAATGCCTTCTAGAAACCAAATGTTGTGCTGGGTGCATGCTAGAGCATCAGAGGTGACTAAGATACAATTTCTGCATTTCAGAAGTTAACAACATAAAAATAAACAATGGGCTCTGCTCAAAGGAGTAGAGCACCAGCCCCATATACTGGAGGTGGCAGGTCCAAACCCAGCCCCGGCCCAAAACTGCAAAACATAAATAAATAAATAAACAAACAAACAAACAATGGAAGGAAGGAGGGCGTGAATAGTATGGCAATTTAGTGCTGTGATGCTGTGTGATCACATGAGCTGCTGTGGGATAACACACACCAGGTGCCACAAGGACGCACGACAGCCATACTCAACCAGCCTTCAGGATGGAAAAGTCAATGTCTGGTGAAAATGACCAGATTTCTAGTTGGGGCACTCTGTTCCATCAGACATTCGGGGACCCAGGCTGCCAGTAGCTCTGTGATCAGCCATACATAGCTTTCAAGATCACCCTTAGCATTGACATCCAGCTGGTAGAAGATGGATGATCACTTATTAGAGGATTTTATGGGCCAGGGATGGGTAGGTACAGTACTTTGACTCACATTCTATTGGCTGGAACATAGATCCTCCTCACTGCAGGGAAAGCTGGAAATGTACCGCAGCTTTATAGTGAGGAAGACATAAGCATATACCTTGGTGACCCGACAGAACTCTCTGCCTCAGTCACTAAATGCATAGTAATGCCTGAGGCTTTGCACACCACCTTTGTGACTTTGGGCTACATTCAGAACCCATTTCACTTACACCAGGCACACAGTCAGGATGAATGTACAAGGAATAAAAAGACACCTTGTCGATCGTCAACTAGCAAGCACCTGACATGCCTCCAAGAATGTAATAAACACCTGTGTAACTTTCAAAAAAAGAAAAAAAAGAAAAAGAAAATGACCCAGCATCTGAGTCCCAGAGACTGAGCAGTGGGGCTGTGCAGAGGGAGTAAAGGAATATTCAAAGCAGCATGGTAACATGCCAAGGAAATCATGAAGCCAAAAGTAATGGGTGAATGAAATCATGGCTATGACTTTGGGCTCGCAGCTTCCAAATGCCCCGCCCCAACTATGTCTCTGATCTTTACCTCGACTGTTAGTGTCTCCTTTGCTCACTAACCTCCACTGTTTTCTGTTTCTCAAGCACATTCTCATACCTCCCTCCAGGGCACACTGGAACCTATAGTTAAACTTCCATGGCACACTTAAATTATGTTGATCAAAAAAACAGGGTGAAAAAAAGAGTATACTTCCTGTGCTTTGAACTTCTTTCAAAAATAATTTAATTAATGATCTCTAAACACTTTTTTTTTTTGTACAGACAGACTCTATTGCCCTCAGTTGAGTGCCCTGGCATCACACAGGTCACAGCAACTTCCAACTCCTGAGCCCAGGTGATTCTCCCGCCTCAGCCTCCCAAGTAGCTGGGACTATAGGTGCCTGCCACAACGCCTGACTATTTTCTGCTGCAGTTTGGCAGGGGCTGGGTTTGAACCCGTCACCTTTGGTATATGGGGCCGGCACCCCACCCACTGAGCCAAGGCACCACCCTGATCTCTAAACACTTTTGCAGCACATCTAAGACCTTCTCACTGGTCTGGAGTGTGCTCCTCTGATCTTTACACATGTGCTTGTTCACACATGACATCACACAATGTCATCTCAACAGAGTCCTTTCCTGTCCCACCTCTCTCTTAGGATGTATGGCCACCTGCCATATTACCCCTATTTGATTTTCTATGCATAGCATTTATCTGTACCTGAATCGCCTTACATATATTTGCTTTAAATGTATTGTCTATACCCACTCACAAAAGATTCCAAAAACATGAAACATATATTCCTTTTGTTCACAATTCTATTCCCAGTCCACAAATAGCGCATAACAGATGTACAGCTAATATGTATTGAATCGTACTAGAAAGTGAATGAAAGGTACATCACGGTCATATTTCTAATTCGGAAAAGAACTCATCAAGTTTCAGTGAGGGGGGGTTATATATTAATGAAATCAGAAATTGAGGAAAATTACTTGGCCAAGAAATGCTGAGGTTCTGAACTAAGGTGTTTTTGGTAGAGAGGCAAGGGAATAGGGGATATGAAAGGAGACAGGTGGGCAGACGGTGGGGCCCTTTGCTGAGACACAGATCCAGGCACAAGGAAAGACATGTCCAACTTTGGACAAAGTACAGAAACATAAAATGCAGATTTAGACCCGCTATGAAGAAAACTCCCTGGAGCTCCGTCTTGTGACTAGTCCCCACTGGAGCACAGCAATTGCATGAAAAGCTGCTTGTACCTGTAAAATGTGTTCGTTAGTCTCTCCCTGTCTGTAATACCTCTGGAGGACTTCTCCTTCTGGGGTTATATGAAGTCAATCTTCACTTTGGAAATTGAAGTAATTATTATTATAATTTTATTACTACCTGTGGCTAGTACAGGTCCCTCACAGAATGAACATAAGTCATTAAAAATGCCGCATAATGCAAAGTTCTCCCTATTCACTTTTTCCCAGATAAGTATCTGAACTACAAATATTACGGAGATGAATTCAGAATTTCTAACCAAATAACCGAGTTTCTTATTTAATCTCCCGGCAAAAGTCTCCTATTGGTTCTCATTTCTTCTGGCTCAGTCCATCTTTCCCGCACAGAGGGTTGCCTCCATGAATCCCTGAATTGTCAGAGTTGTGTAAAGCAAAATGTACATTTGAAACTATTATTGTCAGTGGAATTAATCTAGCTCTGTGTAATGATGAGCACATGTGCAGTATTTATAACAATTAATATTCAATAGAATCCAAACTTTTGAAATAGGTCTTATAAAGTCTGTGCATGTGTTTAAGGATGTGATTTAAATTTGAGTTTGTAAGGATTTAATGTACAGAAAAATGCATTGACAAAAATATATAAAATGCTGTGGCCTACAGGTACACTACATTGACATACTTACCCCTCCTCCCAAAGTACCAACGCATTACATACAGTTGGGAAAGATTTCCAAGGATAAATGCACAGCTATTTTGGTAAAATTTTCTTCTCTTTGAGGAAAAACGTTAATCTTAAAACTTAAGATTTAAAAGAAGAATTTTTAAAAGAACTCTGATCAATAAACTCGATTTCTTTCATTTCTTGCCTTAAGGTATGACTATGAATTATTTGCTATGTTCTGTATATGAAAACCTTCCTAGAAAGGCAAAAGTCTGGCCATCCATATGATGGTGTTTTAATATAAATAAGGCAGCCCTAGGAAGCTAATTCTGTAGTAAGCTTTTAAGATCCAACGTCCAGAACAAGAGAAAAGGATGAATAACCTTCCTCAACCATCCAACCTGCCCACTAACCCAAATATTCACCCTCTTTCAATTTTTCTTGTATTTTTTTTTTTTGCATTGTGTATTTTTATTTGTATTTTGGTTGCTATAGCCACAGAGTAGGACATCATTTCATTGACAACTGAAATGTTATCTTTTTAAAAAGCAAAAAAGAAATTAAAAAGAGAAAATAATGTTATAGCTAAATACATGAACTTTTTATAATTAAGAAAAAAATAAGCAGAAGGCTTTTATGCCAGTTAAGTCAGTAAATAAATGGTAGGGGTAGAGAGAAGGTGAGTCCTTTCCTCTGCACTGTAAGGATCACAGCTGACACTTCTGTAACAAAGATAGGTTAACAAGAAAAAAAAAAGCATAAGTGTATTTAATCGCAGTTTACATGTCATATTTTTTTCAGAATGAAGGCCCAAAGATACATGGAAGGCTGCCTGATTTTATGCTTAGGTTCAGTGAACCGGGGACAGCTGTGATTGAATCAAAAGGACATGATAACAGACTGGGGAGGGGAGGACTCCGCAAGGCCCGTCTGTTCAGGCTCCCTGACCTCTCCGTACACATTTCTTCCTTCAAGGTATGGGGAAGATCCTCTCTGGAACAAGGGTCTTATAATCAAACAGGGTAGGCTGAGAATTTTTTCATGGCCATTTCTTAACACAGAAAGGTAGGGGAAAGCTACAGTAATAATTTTAGTGTATGCCCAGCCCTAGGGAAGAGTAGTTTCAATTTTCTATGACCTGCCTTGGGGAAGAGGGTTTCTAGTTTCTACCGCTGGTCTTAGGGGAGGATGAGGCTGAAAGACAGGAGGGCCGTAGGTCAGAGAGAAACTTTGCTTCTGAGACCTTCAGTCTGGGGCATCATTGTCTGAGCCCTAACGATAGCGTGAGTCTCCTCTGCTTCCAGACTGCTGTAGAAAACACAGAAAAGGAGGCAAGCCATGTTATAATCATTCCTGAGTGGCTAACAGGCCCAGGAGCAGGGTATCTGAACACCTACCTATGAGCAGCCTTATTAATTTAACAGGAGATACTTATAGTTGTTTGATTGGAAACGAGCAGAGCTCCATAAAATATTCATTTACACTCTAGTTAAACTTTCAGGCATTACCCACTCCCTGAAGAGCAGTGACTGAGCTTATTAAAGGTTAAATTACTCATATAACCCTGGCTAACTTGGGTTAAAAATGTAAGAAAACAATCTTTCTATTCAACCAAAGAGTTAGAGCAAAGGAATCAAAAGTTATCAACCAGAGGACTATGTCATTTCTCTCAACTAAGAAGTTGTTTGTATCTCAGGAAATATGGAGAACTGTTTTGTTTGTAATTCAGATGGGATGGGGTGGAGGATGAGTTGGCCACACAGGAGAAAAACCAAGGAATTGGGGACCGTTGGAACTGTTCCGTTTGTTGATTCTTGCACTATAATATACATTTGTTGTATTTAAAAAGAGAAAATTTTACAGTATACAAAAGAAAAATGAAATTTTAAAAGAGGTAGTGGATTATTTGGACAAATTTTTATTTGGGGACAAAATTCTAGCCATACACAATACTGATAATGAGGGCTTCTTCGATTCAAAGCTGGTTATACTTAACTTATAGGAATGGGTCGCACTATTGGCGAATTCCATTTCTTGAGTAGCAAGATCTTGTAGATCCCAAATTATTTTGATCACACCCTACATATTTAGTTCTGGACATTTGCTTCCTTAACAAATGCCCCCCAATGCTTTCACCAACACACACACACACACACACACACACACACTCTCACACTCTCTCTCACACTTCAAGGAGGCCTCTCCTGATGAGCATCTATTTAGCACCTGCTGTGACCAATTGATTTGTGACATTATTGACCATAAAGACTCTTGGACCAAGTATTTTTTCCCTGGTACACTCCAAAGCAGCAAACCTCTTCCAATGCCAAATTTCTACATTATGTTTAATCATCACTATATTTAAGACACATATGTGCATAAAATGAGAATAATGTCTCCCTTTCTATATCAATCAGATCTAGCCCTGAAGCCAAGCTGGGGATCATTCTACTGTCTCACCAAACACCTTCCACAAACCCCATCCCTTTTTTCTTCTCTATGCTAAGCATGCAAAGTCATCTGCAGATCTATTTACACCAGTTATTATCTGCCTTTCAGAAATTCTCCAAAGAGATAGATAGGGCTTCCCTGTGGACTCAGCCACCACCAAGTACTGCTGCACTCCTACTTGAAGTTTTATAAATACAGATAAATTTTATCCTCAATTCTAAGAGACAAGAAAATAATAAATAGGAAAAGGGAGGAACTCAGTTGCTCCAGGCCTTGGAAATCTCTCCCATCTAAGGAATTTTCCCCTGAAAGCTTTTGAGAGGTAGAAAGTAGCACATTTGGTTCAACTGAATTACTAATATCACAGAGAGATTCGTATGTTTGCATTTCCAAGGTACATTATATTTTCTGCCAACCCAAAAGAATCTTCTTAAAAGGGTTACAGAACAGGATCACAGAAAGTGGTGGTCCATAGAAATACAGTTCATCTTCATTCACATATACGGTTAAGGAAATGCATCACAAATCAATTGTGAATTCATTATTAAGAAATTTCAGGTTGTCAAAACTTTAAAAGCCATATTTTCCCTATAACACACAGATGCAGTTCCATTCACCTTTCTTATAAAGGTCTCCATTAGAATAGAAAAAAGAACGCATTGAATGACAATTTTAATGTGAACTAGTCAATACTTTCATTTTTTTCTAAATGACTTATCTTAGAGCTTCTATTCTCTATTCCATTAAAATGGCCGCATAAGTTGTAGTCACAGACAAAATGAACCTATAAGTTGGCTTCTCTTGGGTGATCAGACGTGTCCCTTTCATCGTTATTATTGTCAAAAGCTTCCAGATAAATTAAGTACTTGCTGGAGTAGGCTACTAAGCACGTGTGTCAGGAATGTGGGCACTCGTCCAAGGTAGCCGTGCTCTCCCTGGGGCTGCCGAAGTGGTTTGAGCTCATTTGATTAATATGGTTATCTTAAGTTGAACCATAGGGCAAAGCATGAAGAAGCTACTTCAATCTATCTTCACTGCACATAGATTTTACAATCAAGATGTAAAATCTAAATGTCTACAGAATGCAGCAACATGTGTAAAGAGGTGAGAAAGGTGCCGTGTAAGAAGCCAAGGAACAGTAAGGTTAGCTGCCCTTGACCTATAGCCACTTACTGCCCTGAGCCGATGAGCTCCCAGGGGAGGTGAGTGTACCAATGTTTAAAAGAAGCTAGAAATTTGAATGTGTTTTGTCTGTTTGTGGAATTGGCCAACTTAAAAATATTGACTGAAAACATTTTCAAATCCTGAGCCAAACACATCATGCACGCAGGGAAAATCTAGTCCAAAGCCTGACTTTGGGGGCGGGGGTGTCCTTCTCATGTTGATGAACCTTACATCCAGGGCAGATGGCTAATTTCATGGGTTAATTGGGCAGGGCCAAGGTACCCGGGTATTTGGTCACACACATCTGAATGTTGCTATGCACGTATATTTCAGATGAGATTAATAATTAAATTTGTAGACTTTGAATAAAGCAGTTCTGGGTTTTTTTTTGTTTTGTTTTGTTTGTTTGTTTGTTTTGAGACAGAGTCGCACTTTGTTGTCCTCAGTGGAGTGCCATAACATCACAGCTCACAGCAACCTCCCGCTCTTGGGCTTAGGCAATTCTCTTGCCTCAGTCTCCTGAGTAGCTGGAACTATAGACACCTGCCATAACGTGCAGCTATTTTTGTTGCAGTTTAGCAGGGGCCGGATTTGAACCTGCCACCCTCAGTATATGGGGCCGGTGCCTCCCTGAATAAAGCAGTTTTGTCCTCTATATTGCAGGTGGGCCTCCTTCAATCAGTTGAAGGCCGTAAGGACGACAGACAGATTTCCCTGAAAGTGGGAGCATCTATCGGATGATTGCCTTCCTGCTCAAACTGCAACATCAGAGACAGATTTCCCTGAAAAAGAAGGCATCTATTAGATGACTGCCTTCCCACTCAAACTGGGCCACCCTGAAGATTTTGGAGTCACTAGCCTTCATAAGCATGGGAGCCAATTCCTGAAAATAAATGTCTCTCCGTCTTTCTCTCTCTGTGTGTGCATACATGCACACTCACATGCACAAACACACACAGCCTGCATCTCATGGGTTCTGCTTCTCTGGAGAGCCTGCCCTGGCTAGCACACCAGGTTTGCCAGGACAGTCCAATTTATGCCTTTTTTCTCAAAATAATGAATGTAACAGTAAGCCATTCTATTTATGTGGATTTACTTCCCCACCCAAGATGACTACGTGCTAAATTCCAGAGCCAAACACAGCAAGACACTGTGATCTCCTGTCTACACCATTTACTTCCTCTTACTTCTTTCCCCTAAGAGACCATAATTGGTTTCAAGCCAGTTTCAGAAATAATACCTCTCTTTCACCTTGTCTTTCACCCTAGCCTCTTTCCTTAAAACTATCTCTTTGACGTACATCCTATCTCAATTGTCTCTTTTTTTCATTCCTGATTTATGTGTTTTGGAAAGGCACAGTGCTTCATGTTATGTTTCTTTTATTCAGCTCTTGATCTCACATTATAAGACCCTGGGTTCTTATTTTGTGAACTGCTCTGACCCTGGCTTTCTCCAGTTTGCCCTGCACCCATTTTACTCACCCATTTTTATCTTGCTGTATGACATAACATCTCTGCTGTCACAAGGTTCTTTTTGGAAAGAAATAACATAGCACATAAACCCTCAATGATTCCCCAACAATAAAAAAAAAAAAAAAGCACATAACAAAGTAACCTTGATAACATCCTACAAAAAAAAAAATTATAGTGGATTTGATATTTCTCTTTCAATGACAATAACAACAGCTAATGTATTTTCAGTATTTGCCGTATGTCAGGAGTTGTCCTAAGCAATTTATACTTAACTAATTTTAATCTTTTCACCATCTTCTTTTAATCCTCATTATGTTATAAGGTATTATAGCTATCGTTCCAGTTTTGCTTATGAAGAAAGTGAGGCAAAAAGAGAATTAAAATCTCGTTCAAAGTTATAGAGTTAACAAGTGGTTTTAGTTTCAGAGACAGAATCTTAACTACGGTGCATGTATGTTTGTCGGAGTGAACAGTCTCTTAAAATAAAGAATCTGAGAGAAGTGGAAGGCATTTTATTCCATGCGACCTTTCATGGCCTCAGCTACGTCTACCTAGCCGATCTGCCACTCACAGGGCTTCTGTGGAATCCTCTAAATCTGACAGGTAAGGGGAGAGAAAGGGCCCGAGAATTCCTATGGACAAGATTGAGCTACATGTCACTGTATCCATATTGCACTGGCCAGCCTCAGTCACCTGGCCTGGCCTATCTAACTGAAAGTGAGGCTGGGAAAGATAGGCCATCTGCAGGTCCAGAAAGAAGAGGAAGGAGAACCCAGGAAGTGCACCCAGAGAGCCATCACTAACCATCAATGTTCCCTAAGGTTATCGGTATAATGATAAAGTACAATGTGGGGAACGCTAGTCTATGACAGGCTAAGATTACGCAGCATGTGGAAGTAGGTAGTCCAGCTCAAACAGTCAACTTAGAATCCCAAAAGGACTAG
This sequence comes from Loris lydekkerianus, assembly GCA_963574355.1. Classification (NCBI taxonomy): domain Eukaryota; kingdom Metazoa; phylum Chordata; class Mammalia; order Primates; family Lorisidae; genus Loris; species Loris lydekkerianus. Next base: position 9,555 of record CAUYPK010062014.1, read on the forward strand.
ATGGATGGCATGTTCTTCCCTGGGTTTTCTACCACTCAGATCTAAAACTTCCTAGGGAGAAAACTACTAATAAGTAGTGCTGCATAACAGTTCACAAACACATAGATTGTTTAACTGTGTGTTTTAATTGTAAAATTTCTAATAAGCAGTACTGCATATAGCAGTTCACAAACATACAGATTGTCTAAACAAATAAGACTGCAGTTTTGATGTGACAGTGAATTGGCCTTTATGAAAATAGGATGGAATTTGCTTTGGAATTTTAAGACATTGCAAAAAACGAGTACATATGAAAAATTAAACAAAGCAACTGATTAGAGATCATCGTCAGAACAATAGACGGCGGTCTTAAGCTACTTCTTTATTATTATGATTACGTTTTTTTTTTTTTTTCGGGGGGGGGAGATAGAGTCTCCCTATGTCACCCTTTGTAGAATGCCATGGTGTCATAGCTCACAGCAACCTTGAACTCTTGGGCTCAAGCAATTCTTTTGTCTCAGCCCCCCAAGTAGCTGGGACTACAAGCACCCGCCACAATGCCTGGCTATTTTTAGAGATGAGGTCTCACTCTGGCTCAGGCTGGTCTTGAACCTGTGAGCTCAGGCAATTCACCTGACTCGGCCTCCCAGAGTACTAGGATTACAGGCATGAGCGACTGTGCCTAGCCCTAGGATTATTTTTTTGACAAGTTAGGAAAAGAAAAGTTACTGTGTCTTAGACTAAAATGAAATAGTATCCACAAAATTAGATGCTCTTGTTAGGCTTACAAACCTGGACAAATTTAAAAAAAAAAAAAAAAGCAAGCCTTCCCAATATGAGCAGTTTCCACAGACTCTCTGAATGAGATTGTATCATTGGTAACTATATCCACAAATCTGCCCTTATTATTAGTTCTGAATGCTAAATCCTGGCAGTGACAATTCCGACAAAGGAAGTTTTGCTTCGTCTTTACATGGAAGCCATTCTCCTGGATGATCTTACTTACCCAACACTAGAAAGGGAAGATGGGGTTTAGGAACCCATCTCTAATGAGTAAGATCGACCATCTCTGTCTTCCTCTAGGCCCAATACTTGTGAATTCATCTTCTTACCTGCAGTCATAGTCTAGAACTTATTTTCTTCATCAACACTAGAACCTTAAATCCCAGGCTTTCACGATAAAATAAAAGAGTATTCAGATGTGAGATAAAGTGAGCCTTCCAATGGCCTCACCTACAGTTGAGTCTGAAGCTTAACAATGATCAAAGGCACAGCCTGGCATATTTCTGTCCCTCAATCAACATGAAGATGGTGAGAAACAGTCACAGAATACAACCACTTGTTTAGAATTCTAAAATCACCTAGTATTATATGCTATTTGTAAACTTAATATATCTCTTTTAACAGAACTTTTAAGTGTTGCTTTTTCCCAGGGCTGAAATAAAAGGAAGATAATCCACCACCAGGATGATGGTGAGCAGAAACAGGTATATAAAATTATATTTACAAATTAGTTTACTTATGATTTTTTACTTTGAAAGCTACAAAACCCTTTCTAATACCAATCTATTGCATGTTGAAGTGTATGGCACACCTCTCAGGGGCGGGACACAATTACAAGAGGGACTTTACCTAACAACCGCAATCAGTGTAGCCTAACTCTTTGTATCCTCAATGAAGCCAAAATTTTAAAAAAAAAAAAAAAAAAACTTTACCAGAAAAGGAAAAAGAAGCATGCTTCACCCTGCAAGTACCTAAAAGTCCCAGGGAAAGTAGCTGTCACGTTGTTTCAACATGAGATTGATGTACCAGATGACATTTTGTTCACCACTGCCTCCTGCTCAGTGTCACATCAATTCCCAGTGATCAATGTAAACTGACTTTAATCACTCTGGTCAAATGAGCACATACGTCAAGAAACTTCAAGGAACTTATTATCTAAAACCATAAAATCAAAAGGCTGGGATTTTCTACTGAGATCATTTTTCTACTTGGCTTAATGGGAATTGGTATAAATTTTTAACCTTCAAAATTTGAGGCTGGAGATTTTTTTTAACATTTTGGCAGTTGGGAATGCATTAAAAACACATAGCAAATGAAGAATTGGGGTACAAGAAAAAGTAGAGACCAAGACTTAGAAAATCTGAAAAATAAATTAGAGGTGATAAGTATGCCATTCTTTAGAAATTTAAATACATAAAGTTAGAGGCCAAGGAACATGGAGATTGTAAGATGTCTTCAAGTCAGGTGGAGAAGGTGAAGGCAAAAAGAGATATTTAGTACTTTAAGGGAAAGTGCTGGTAGACAACAAACAACAGATGAAAAAAATTAATGTTAGCATTAAACAAATGAACTCTTTCTTTCTTTCTTTTTTTTTTTTTTTCTCAGTTGCAGTTTTTGGCCAGGGCTAGGTTTGAACCCACCATCTCCGGCATATGGGGCCGGCACCCTACTCCTTTGAGCTACAGGCGCTGCCCAACAAATTAATTCTTTTAACAAAAAGAAGCAACATAAAAACTACTTTAAATTTGCAACATTATACCTGTCAGACAGTTCTCACTGGAAAACATTTCTGATCATGGAAAAATCATTAAATCTCCCCAGCTGGTTCAGAACCTCAGACATGAGACAAATATCTTAGGTCAAATCCCCCTTTTACCATTTTATACTCTGAAGGTGAAAATTCTACACTTCCATTGGACAGAATGGAAAGAAAGCATTGCCTGAACTTAGCAAACCAATGGGTGTATAATAAGATTCCAATCTTTTGTCCTACTACCTCTGTGGGCATGCAAGAAGCCTGGGGGAAGGTGGCTTGGAGCTGTGCTTTTCCCCCTCCATGTCATCCGCCCCACTCTGCCCCTGCCTTGGCAATCACCCACAGCCAGAAAAGGCCTCTGGGTTTGATATTTATGCTTATCTGAGATGTTTTGAGTGTAAAAATGCCACCGTTCATCCCGTGAAGAAAAGTCATTCACCTTAACTAGTACGATCATTAGCCCTGATAGCCTAGTCACTGATGATAGCAAATTTAAAATGAAAGAGGATACTTTTTCCTCCATCCTTGAGGTGCTTTACTTGGGAGAATATGTTCTAGGTCCCTCCATGTAAACATAAAAGAGGTAAAGGCTCCATCTTTAAGTCTTCAATGTACTCAGTAATTCTATAAAACCTACTTATATTTACTCACACTTTGTTATGAAAGATAGAACACAACTATTGCCCAGGATGAAGGAGAGAAATAGAGTGGAAGGGAGGGGAAGGGGGAGGTTTGACAGAGGGAGGGTAAAAGGCGGGACCACACCTATGGAGCATATGGTAAGGGTACAAGTCAAGTCTGTCAAGTGTAGAACATAAATGTCTTAACACAATAATCAAGTAAATGAGGCGAAAGCTATGTTGATTGGTTTGATATAACCTTGTCCGATTGTATAAAAAAACAACAACACATTGTCCCCCACATATGCATAAATGTATTTATGATCTATGTGTATTTGAGTTAATAAAAAAATGAAATAAAAAAATAAAAATAAAGAGAAAAAAGGGCCCTGAAGTAATGGCTTACCAGGGTACCAATACTTATAAATTAATACAAATGCCTATATAATATGAATGTAGCACACTCAAAGGTACATAGGTAAGTAGAATGGACTTTCTAAATGAACTCGCTCCTGAGGGTTGTCTGCATTGAGTTGATCATTTTGGTTCCATTTGCTAGTCGCATTTTGTTCTAATTTCCAGCAGCCGAGAAACAGTCTTGGTGAAAAAGTGTGTAAATCTTGTTCCTGTTAGTTTGAACAGAGCTCTTGAGCTGAGTTAGTGTTTTTTCACTCATATGAATGTCATCTGTGAAAGAAATGGCTAGACGTTTGTGAAATGCAATTTTTAATGTCAAGTCCGGGAATTAGTTGTTAGGAGACAAATAAAATGTGAATCACTTAGTTCCAACTTAATAGTGAGTACAAGCTAAAAGGTACAATGAACACTGTCTGAGTGATGGGCACACTTACAACCCTGACTCAAGCACTAACAAAATTGATGCATGTAACCAAAAACATTTTTATCTGATAATAATTTGAAATTTTTAAAACAGGAGATAAAATAAGAACTGCAAACTCAATAAGACTCACAAATGTCCACAGAGAAACAAAGAGTAAGAAAAACCAACAAGTTATGGAGCGCTTTGTAGTTTTAAGAATTTACCTTATTGGTCAGCTGTTTTAATCAATATTAACAAATCAGTGTAAATAATTGCTATATATTTGTTCATTTATTTTCTTGGCCTTAGATTTATAATCTTAGGGAATAAAACATTACAATCACTCATTACTTTCTCTCAAAGACTTTAATTTTAGGAGACATAGAAGCATTTATTTACAAATACAATAGATTATTGACTATCCAAGGGATTATAACAAACTGGTCAACATATGGAGGTGGTCAACATGAGGAATTAGGCCTACTGTACTGGTGCATGTCCAGTTTGTGAAAATTAGGTCAATTTAAAGAGGTGGTCAGTGTAGGGAGGTGGTTGACTGTGGACGTTCTACTGTATATGGTCATAGCTATATAACGTGTAAATGCAACTTACAATTTTTTCAACTCCCTTTATTCTGAAGAGTTTAAATTAAAATGTAAAACAAAAAATGAATTCAGGACACCTTTTCCAAAGTGATTGTTGGAAAGAGATTGGGTGGGCAATCTGAGACAGTCAAGAGATGTAAAATTGAATCTCTGCTCTAACACATTCTATGAATGGCTCTGTGCAAGTTTCTTGATTTTACCAAGCTCTAATTCCTTCATCCCTGACTTGGGAATCCATTAATTTCCATGCTTTCATCTTCCCACAAAATATTAAGAATATAATAAGTATATATGAAATTCATTGCCACTATGTGACAGACCTCTTTTGAGCACTTTGCTTGTAATTTATAGAATAATTTTAGTAACCCTATGAGAAACATATTGCATATGTTATAATATATGTTGTACATTATATTAAATATCACAGGTGACATATTGAATGCTACATTTCACATGATAATAATCATTGGTGAGGTCAGGGAGATTATGGAAAGAAGGCAGATCATGTTTAGTGCCTTGTAACTTGTTGCAGAGACTTTCACTTTTACTTTGGGTGAGAGCGGGAGTCATTTAGAGGGTTTTAAACAGAGGAGCATGTGGACACAGGGCGATCAGAGAAGGGGCTGCTGCAGTAACCAGGTGAGAGGCACAGAGGCCAATGCCAGTGTGGTAGGGTAGCAGTGGGAGCAGTGAAAATGTTTGGATTTGGAATATATGTGAAAATTGAGTCAAGGGTATTTTCTGAAGGGTTGGATGTAGGATGAGAAAGAAACAGAGAGGGCAGAGATGATTGAGAGGTAACTGGGGGGATAAAGTCGCCATTGCACTGAAGTGTAGAATATTGTGGCTGAAGTGGATTTAAGTGGACACTGAGGAGTGCGTGTTTGCAAACATGTGTCCTGCTACTTCCCCTCCACTCTGCAGAGCCCCAGTGGCTGTACAAGGGTGGCTTTGGAGCATGTATGTCACTGTCACTTCACCCGGCAAAAAGGCAGCTGGAAGCCAGGAGGAGAACTTGCACCTGTTCCCATCCAATCCTTCTTCCAGGTTCTACCTGTCGCAAAAGTGAGCAGAGAGGGTGAGGCAACGCCATTCCCCTCTTGTGCACAGCCATACATGTAGTCTTAGACGCCACAAAAGTAGTGTAGTTTGTCCTGACAAATTCACAGCACCCCCAAAACAGCTCCTTGGATTTGATTTACCCTTACCCTTTCTATGGGATCAAATTATTTTCAGGACTCTGAGCTAAAGACAGATTTGAGTAAAAGCTGCAGGCTGTGTGTGGAAGGGTGATCCTTAAGACTTATTTATGGTCAAGTTCATTTGCTCCTTCACGCAACTGAAGAGCATGTCTCACCCTTGAAAATTGAGTTTTGCTAGATGAAATCACTAATTGTCTAGAAACATCCAGACAAAATTGAACTCCAGTAGCACAGGCAATTAAGTTCTCTCCAAGAAGCATGCTCATCTCATTGGAAATTGATTTTCCCTGGGCCTAGGTCTCCAGTTTCCTGTCATGACCCAACATGTTTAAATTTCACCAACAGACGAATATAAGGCTCACGCTGTAATTTCTAACTTGGTGTCTTAGCTTTTTAATCCTCATTGTCAGATGATACTATGTCAGAGCTGAGCTTACCAAGTCTCTGACTCCAAGACTCATGAGCCTAATCAATAAAGATTGGAAATACCTGTACAAAAGGGTCAGGAAATTCAGTGTATTAGAGTTTTTAACTAATCCAAACTTACCTTACTCCTGAAACGGACAATTAAAACTTCAAGAGTGTGTGTGTGCTTGGTGTAGTTGTATTGTTTTTTCTTTTCTTTTCTTTTTTTCTTTTTCTTTTTTTTTTTTTTTTGTGTGTGTGTGTGTGTGTGTTTGACACTGAGTCTCACTCTGTCAACCAGGCTGGGTACTGTGATGTAATCCTACCTCACTGCAGCCTCAAACTGCTGGGCTCAGATGATTCTCCAGCCTCAGACTCCAAGTTGCTGTCACCATACCCAGCTAATTTTTAAATGAGGGAAAGGGGAGAGGAGAGAAAGGAGAAAGGGGAGGAGAGAGGGTGAATGGCAGGTTCTCACCTAATGTACAACAGAGGGGTGTACATACACCCCCTAGGCAAAGGGTTCAACTACAACTTGAACTTTACCTTAGAAACAAAAACAAGGAGAGCTAAACATTTGTGCCCTCTCATAAATTTGAAATAAAAAGAAATTGTAGAGATGTGCTCTTGCTATCTTGCCCAAGATGGTCCCAAACTCCTAGTATCAAGCAACCGTCCTCTACCTCACCTCCCAAAGTGCTGGAATTATAGGTGCAAGCCACTGCACATGGACTTCAGGTGTCCTTTGAAGAAAACATCAAAATAATCCATAAAGCTGAGATTAAGATTATATTTTTCATACTACTGGAGAAAAATGAGAAACGTAGTGATTGAAGGCCTGGTCTTTGTGACAGACACACCTCGGATAGAATGTTGATGCTGCATGTCACTAATGGTGTAACTTTGGGTGCATCGTTTATATTTCTGAGCTGTAAAAAGACTGAGTTAAAAAAAAAAATACAATTGTATGTTGTCTGCACGAAACATGAGGTGACATAATATCTAGGCCAGTGAAGTAAACTAACCAAAAGTCATCAGGTCTAGCAAAAATAAAATAAAAATAAATGGAAAACGTGGATAATAGGACTTTTCTCTTTAAATCACATTGGAAATTAATATCTAATGCTAAGGCAAAAAGAAAATACATATACTACATTTCAAAAAGAGCAAAGTAAACAGCACCCTCCAGGCATTGTTTTCAGGGCTTATTATGAAGGAGCAAAATGCTTTGCTGCCTTCCACTATAGTCCCCACCAGATAAATGAATGGCAGAGAGGAGACGAGGGAAGGAGGGAAAGATACAGAGACAGAGGGAGAGAAAGAAAAAGAGAGAGAATGGTTGAGAGAAAAGACAGAAAATGCTCATTTCCTGAATCAGGGAAGCCTGAGGGACTCACTCCCAGGAACCCGGAATGTGTAGTGGAAACAGGCACCTCATTTTCCAGTTGAATATCTGCTTATGCACTGTATTGGCTGAGCTTCCAGTGCCCCATCTATACCCCAAAGCCTCATGGTTGAAGGAAAATTAGAAAGAAAAGGCAGAGTAGAGAGATGCAGTAGACCACCTTGCCCTGCCACCTCGTGTCAGATGGAAAAAAATATGTGTTTCCTTCATGTCCAATGGACTCTACAGAAGGCAGCACAGAGGGAACTGGCTTAAGACAGTTGCCCAAGAGGGCAGCCCACTGATCAGGGGAGCTCAGCAGCAAGAGACAATGGGTACACAGATGGAGGTCAGAGGAGAAGGATTTGGATGACTTTGAGCTATACTGCCCCTGCCATATAAGGAAACTGTGCTGCTACTCATCTTGTATTACTATAAAGAATACCTGATACTGGGGAATTTATTTAAAAAAGAAGTTTTTTTGGCTCACAATTCTATAAGAAACCTAATGTCTGTATCGGCTTTTGATGGTGGCTTCAGGGAGCTTCTCATGGAGGCAGGAGGCGAAGATGGAGCAGCCATCTCATGTGGCAAGCAAGGGAGCAAAAGGAGGAGGAGGGGCTAGGGTCCTTCACACGACCAGCTCTGGAGGGAGCTAACAGAGTGAGGACCCTCTCATTACTAAGGGGAGGGCACCAAGCCATTCATGAAGGGTCTGCCCCCATAGTCCGAACACCTCCCACCTCCAACTCCGGGGATTGAATTTCGCATCAGATTTGTAGGGGTCAAGGTATCATTTTAAGTGGTTGATCTATTTAATACCACAGTGACCACAAAAAGTCTTTCTAATACTGCTATGAAATCTGCTTGAGCTGAAAATAAGGAAAGGAGAGATTTAATAGAGCATGGAGGAAGTCAGTGCCTAGAGAACCATGAAACCACCTCTTAATTGTGCTTCACAGACTGCAGCCTTGTCCAGCTCCCTAAACTGGTTACAAAGGTATCATAGAGAGTAGGTTTAAACTGAGTAGACATCCAACACATAATGAAGACAGGCTAATCATGAGCCTCTAGGTACTGAATAACATATAAGATCCTATAAGCATTAGCATGAAATCTGGAGCCAGACTGCCCATGTGAAATTCTGGTGGATAACAACTAGCAGGTTATTTAACTTCTCCATTTCCTCATTTGAAAAATTGAGTTAGTAACTGAAGATGCTTCATTAGGTTCTCATGAAGATCCAATTAAGGCATTTAATATGATAAGCACTTTGCACAGTTCCACACACATAGAAAGCACTTCACAAATGCTGGTTATCAGCGATAATAGCACTATATCCATCCTAGGAGTAATAGAAACACATCTGTGGTTGGACATTTTAATAGAGCACTCTCAAATATTAATAGCTGAAAAAAAAATAATCTAGACAAAAAATAGTCATTAGAGGATGGGGGACAAGATGACTGACCAGAGAATCATCTCAGAAAGAAGGAAAATCTTCAGGTAAGAAAAGGGGGGGAAAAAAAAAACAAAAAAAAAAAAAACATAGATCAGGTATAATTCTGAGGAAAAAGTTCCAGAACCTACCAGAGATTCCACAGAAGAAAGCTGCAGCACAGAGCAGGGAGGAGCAGATACTCACAGAGATAAACTCCTGAGAGGCTCGGAGTTCAGGGAAAAGAGCAGGTGGAGTGGTTTCTTCCTCCCTCACATCACTGGCAATCAGCCGGCCTCAAACTGCTGCAGAGCTCTTCAACCCTCATGAGCCCAAAAGCTGTTTCTGCCAGTGAACTGGGAGCCTCTTTAGGACAGAGCAGCAGGCTGCCAGCCCTCCTGTGGTTACTTCCCATTGCCACAGACCCAAGCCAAGACAGAAGGCACCATATTGCTTCTTCACCTGATGTGCACCTGTTTCATGCCCAGGGAGCTTCAGCCCCTCAGTTTTCATTTCACTCATTCCCACACCAATATTGTCGGTTCTAAGAGATCTGCATGACCCCAGATCCTGGACATTCTGGGTGGACTGCCTTCTGAAGAGAGGGACAGAGATGACCATAGTTCTAGCTTTGCTTCATTCAGATTCTTTTTCTCCCCTACTACTACCCTCCCCACAGCTGCCAAAAAAGATAATTGAGCCATGTCCAGAGTGGCTGTTTCCTGTCTGTCGCTGCATCCACCATACCAAGACTTCCACAGAGAGTGAGGGTCAAATCTTTCTTCTTAATGACCTGCAGAACGGGAAGGAATGCATGCACTGTGAGCTCCCTCTTCACCAGCCCGCCCAGTGCTGCTTGCCTGGTGCTCCATCAGAGCGGGGCAGACCCCAAAGCAGAGGGACAGTAAACCTGCTTGAGAACTCCATAGGCAACTTGGGACCAGCACACTTCTCCCTAGCAAAGTCAAGGATTGATTTTTAGGGATCTGGGACAAGCCCACAGGCCAGATGCTATACCTCTATGACGTGATCACATTGCTTAGGGGAATGTGGTGAAGGTTCTTCAGAGGTGTAGAAGCACCTGTGGGCAGAAAAGAGATGGATTCACGTAGCACCCCACACAAACCAGAAGGCCGTGCTCTCACCTCAGACCAGGATCCTAGACAAGGCAGATGCCCGTAAGTAATGCTCAGCTAGTCTGAGCTCCTGACTGCTGCCGGATGCTGGAGGGAGACTGCAGAACAGGGGAGGAGGGACAAGAACAAACCCCACTAGTAGACTTGCTACCTCATGGGGCCATTTCAGCCCCTCCCTTGTGGCTTCCCCAGAAGCTCACCACTGCCACAGCCTGCAAAAACTGTATTGGACCACCACACTAAGGACATCTATGACCAAGGCATCTATCCTTGGTCAGAAACTGAGTGAACCACCACACTAAGGACATCTATGACCAAGGCATCTATCCAGAATCTAGACCATTATTGAAGCACCCAGAAGCAAAGCCAAAGGTTCTCACCTAATATATTTTCCAGACACTCCCTTACAAGTGAGTGGGGGGAAGCCCCATCTAAACAAAATAAATCCAAAACCATGAAGCAACAGTTGCTTCAGATGAGAAGAAATCAGGGAAAGAACCCAGAGCTATGAAAAATCAGAGCAAAAGGACAGCTCTAAAGGGGAACACCAGCTCTCTATCAATGGATACCAACTAAAATGAACATAATGAAAGATAAAGAATTCCAAATATGAAGAATATTCTTCTTAGTATTCTTCTTAGTAAAGTGTCTCAAGAATGGAAGAAAAAGTACCCAATGTACTCACCCCTACTATGAAACTAATTTAGGACCTTCACATGAAAGCTATAACCCAGTTAAAACCTAAGAATAGGGGGAAGGGGGAAAGGAAGGGGAAGGAAGGGGGAGGGGGATAGAGGTAGGGGGATTGATAGGATTACACCTGCGGTGCATCTTACACGGGTATATGTAAAACTTAGTAAATATGGAATGTAAATATCTTAGCAAAATAACTAAGAAAATGCCAGGAAGGCTATGTTAACTAGTGTGATGAAAATGTGTCAAAC